>CAJNOP010002316.1:0-18402 GCA_905250075.1 Rotaria sp. Silwood1 | reverse complement strand
ATCTTTCGATTAAGTTACCACCACTAGTTGGATGGTTGGTGACACATGGTGTTCTTTTTGTTACAGCACCAATGTGTCTTGGATCGTTCGCACGAGACAAATCTGTATTTTTTGGTGTGGATGCACTGTCATCCTACGCCGATCCATGGATTTCAAAATTGCCTATACCCAAGAGTTGCCCGACGTAAATAAAAACATGAAAAATGTCAAAAGTGTGCCAATATATTCTACAATGAACATTATTAAATAAATAAAGGAAAAAAAAAACTTTGTTTTCAATTTTGCTTCGCTATAATCCGAATAATCATGTCTTGTGAAGTATCAGAGTCTGTTGAGATCGATCAGTTCCCATTTGAATCCGACAAATCTCACCGATTGATCGAATAAAACATTCAAACCAACTGGTCTGAAATACACAAGGTGTGAGTGTGGGTGTTGGTATGGATGTCGATGTGGCTGTGGTGTCAACAGAGAAGAGATCCACACTCACACCCACGCCCACACCCAAACCCACACCACCACCCCACATTCACACACCCACAACCACACTCACACACCCACATCCCACACCCACACTCACATACCCACACCCCAACAAACACCTACATCCCACACCAGCACACCCAAAATTTGTTTGAATGATACCAATCGCATGATACAACTTTATATTAGATCAATGAAACGATTAGCGAAAATTAAAAACCGGCATCGTATCAAAACAAGTTCTTACGACGTATTGAAAATTTATTTCGTAGCTAAAACTCGAAATTTATCATTTTCTTCTATGGATTGAATTCGATTGAAACAAGGATGAATTTCATATAAATCAGTTAAATTATTAATTCTATCATTTTTTGCTAACATTTCTGTAATATAACAATCAAATCGTGACAAGTAATGAAGTCGTTTCGCTAGACCATGAGTTAAATCAATCAATGATGTCGAATATATTGTTTGTAAATAGAAATATGCAATGTTTGATGTATATGTAAGAATATTGTCAATAACATTGAAAGTCAATTCAGCATGATCACTCCAAAGAGTTAATCGTCGAAGCGGATGTGTCATTGGTGAAGTTGCAGTGATGAGATCATTATTATCATTATACAAAACATGTACTTGAAGATGTTGAAGGTTAGGACATGCAGCAAGAATGGCTGGAACACACATTGGTTTACAAGAAAGAATTGATACAAACTGAAGAGAAGGTGACGTAGTCCATGAATCACAGATAGACACATTTATATGACCCAAACTAACATGCCGAAGAGATGGAAATTCATTGGAAAACACATCCCAGGTTAATTCCGGTGTCAAAGTGAATTCAGATCCTAATATAAACGATAGATGAGTGAGATTGGGAATGACACTAGGTTGAATCTGTGCAAGTTGTTTTGAGTGTTCAATACACAATACCAATTCATGTAAATTAGGAAATTGTTTAAAATCACAATAGTTAGATGTCGGAATAATCAAACGAGTGACGTAAGATGCATATAACTTCATCAACAACGGATCAACTTTATTGTCGAATGTTAGAGATAGATTTTTACAGGATTGCAAAATATGGTTTAGTCGTGAATTAAGCCCCCAAAAAGCTTGATATAAGTGTTGAATATCGATAAAAGTGAATATATAGTACAATAATTCGTTTGGAATTTCTTCCACTGTAGTACATATACACATAAAATGAATCAAAGAAAAATAAATAGAAAAATATTCTCTCAAATAGTCACAGTCATTAGATTAGAAATGATTTTTGGCGGTATTGTGATAGTATTTGAGTAATATAATATTCAATATTGTTTCCATCTAGTGGTTTGTCATTCGATCGGATTTCGAGCACTGAATCCGATCGAGAGTAAGGGTTCGTCCAAATTTCAAGTAATATCGCATATGTACACCTTTCAAGCAATTAGTGATATTTCAACACTTCAAAATATTATTTATATGAAAGCATCGAAAAAAAAGTAAACTTGTATTGCTTTTGATAAAAGCAATTTTCATGTATGCATCTACATCTATACCATTTAGCACCAACACTACCTTCTATTCAAACGCTAACAGTAACACACAAAGGTGTACTTAGCGAAACTGATTGAATTTGAGAAGAAAAAACACAGCGAGTCTTGATTCATTTACTTTTTTGATGCTATTGAGAAGTATCTCTTTCATTCCTGTTGCTATTCATATAAGAAACTAAATGCTATTCTTTTTCATATATAATAATAGTTTGAAAACCGTACTATCACTTTATGAAAGTATTTGTGGGCTGTTGATTAGCTTGGATCTGAGTGCCGTTGTGAAGACTCATCCCTTGTAGAACACTATCTGAATCATGATCTTAGGCAGTATCTACCTTTAATTGTAAATTTTATGCCGAAAAAAAAATGAGCGAAACCTATCGGTTGAAGATCTTGGAAGAGAACATTCTTTAGTGTCAGAGAACTTTTCAGTCAGTAATTAGTGCAATTTTTAGATCTTAGTGAACTATTTCTACTCTAGAAATAATTCGTGCTTATGGCTTGTCTCTAAGACGATCGATCGTTGACGCTGAATTTATGCTGCAGAACTTGATGTTTTCAGTAAGATCACATAGTCCAATTTTAACCTGAACTTTTGGCTGCATTAAAAGTTTCAGAAATTTTATGTCTCACGGAAATATGGAACTTTCAATGTATGGTCCGTTTTCAATGAACAGTAAACACAGCATATAGTTTTTTAAAACTCTGAAACTCTTATACACCCAACGCTTCAGGTCAAAATTTGATCATATTGTTTTACTACAAATATCGGGTCTCATAGCGAAAGCTCACTACAAACTTTTCGTCTCCTCAAAGTCACAAGCATAAACTTTTTTTCAGGATAAACATAGTTCACTAGGACTTACATGATGCGCCAGCTCCCGCCTAAAAAGCTCCTCGACATCTGAGAATGTTTCCTTATTAGCTCTTTGTTGGGAATGACATCGCGTTGTAACTTACGATTTTGAATGGGCTGAGGGGCATCCGTATGATACCTCGTTTCCTTATTATCATTTGCATTCTGAATAGTTATATGAGTTTGTCTTGTACCGAATTGTAGATTCTAAAACAAATAAATATTCCGGTATTATATCTCCTTTCGATTGCGCGTGTTACAAAATAAAAAATTCAAATTACATTTTTTTTTCTATAATTTTTACTAGTCGAATTTAGTATAAATCAATATAACTTTTGATAAATAATCAACTCATTCATAGAGCGTATACCTGAGAGGATTTTTGTGACGATAATATGATGGTTTTATCTGATGTAGATGTAGATTTGTCTTCAATATAATTAGATTTGGGAGTTGGAGTAAAGTGGGAGCCATTTGAAGTTTCTATAATGAACAAATCAGTCGGAGCAATGGAAACATTCTCGATTTGTGACACAACCGAAGGCGTATTGAACTTTTCACAATCATTGCGTGAACCTGAAAATGGACGACATTTATCTTTTGAATATTATTTATTCATAAGAACACACCTTTAGCAATAATTTGTCCTTTTCGATACTGTTCTATTGTTTCGATAAAACAGACATCATTTATATAAGTATATTCTGGTGATTTAAAAACAGCTGATTGAGATACTGCTGAAACAATGTCACTATTATCCCATCGGACAGCATAAAAGCTTTCATTGTCAACAGAAACTGCTGGTATATCTGTATGAGACTCGGATACTACAATTAAATTGATAATTAATATAAAAATTAGACTATAAGTAATAAGTAGTTATATATATGCTTGTTACTTGATGTTGCATATACTGGCTTTAAATGTTGAATAGTTGGAAGATCAAGATGAAATTGCTTTTTATTAGTTTTATAATGTTCATATGTAGCTGGGCTACAGACAAGCATTTGAACTGGAAGATGCCGTGCAGTATCAAAGCGATAATAGAACATAGCATGAGTGTCATTCTCAATATTGACACCATTTAAAAAGATAACTCGATCATAGTTTTTTAGTTCTGCTCGACGAGCTAAGCTCGATGGCGAATCTTCAGCTAGTTCGATGTAATGGAACCGTTGTGGTGCAAAATAAAGGAAATAAACACCTAATATCTGTTGTGATATGGCACGTTGCATAGTACATAGTCGAATGTCATCGTTTGTGTACGTTAAATTGATGTTTTCATCAACAGCAGCAAAACCTATATTAAAGAAATCTCATCGTATATTTAGTTATTCACTTTAAAAAAATGTCCAGTTATTTTACTATTAAGTTAAATAAGTGATTTGTTCATGTTGATGTTTATAAACATATGGAAAAGGCCTTCGAAATCTATGAAATTAAGCTCCGTAAGAAACATTTTTATTGTATTTATTATATTATTTCAAATTATTGTTCTATTTTTGAATGAATTTTGTCTAAACGTATAAAATACTGAAGCCGATAAAGATGTTTTAATTAGACTAGTAAACATAAAAGTCATACTGTTAAAATTTCACATTAAAATAATGCGTAACTAATTAAGATATTGTTATAAAACATCGTATAGTTCAAATAACAAATCTTTTAAAAATCTGATTCCTGAGTGAAAAAGAGATGATGGATATGAAAACTTTTCACTATCGTACTTTTTTCTTGTGGTCTAATCTATTTCATTATGTAGATAAATATTGGAAAATTAACTTTTCTTACTATAATGCATGTCAACCCATTTTTGAATTATTTTGGGTGGGTCAGTTCCCCATCCAGACATATATTTGATTTGATCTCGGTTATTTCGATATTTAATTATGCAACCAAAATCAGTGACATTTATATTTGAACCTGTTGTATGAGCCTTTAGATCAGCACGTTTGTCAATGGGAACAAGAATATAATGCCATGCGGGTCGTCCATTATCTTTGCCGCGAATGAGAAAGAAAGAATCGCTGATCTTCTGTTCTGTTATAATATCTTTAGGCCAATCTTGATAGCTTGTAAGTAACTTCTACAAAAAAAATAATTAAAATAATCGATTAAGACCTTTGGATTATTAAGGAAAAAAATTAAATGTTTGTTCTCTATCCTTATGAAATAGATCTTTTTATAGTTTTTTCTGAAAATCTTAAATGTTTTAAAAAAAGAATATATATGTGACAAAACGCAAAAATATTTAATACAATTGTGTTCGTTGAATATATGTTTCAATAAATATTTCTTGACAAGAATTTTACCTGTATTTTTTCGTATAATTTTGCCATCGAATAAAATAAAAAGTGTTTTTGTCTAAACCAGTCAAAATAATTAATGCAAAATAAATGAAGGTTTTTCTACGAATTTTATTATTAAATCTCTTTTGTTATGAGTAATCAAGTGATGTTGTTATCTAAAACAAAAGTTGGTTATTACCATTGATAAGAAGATGATATTATCATCTACCTATTCTGTCAATAAATGATAAAGGATGATTGTTTTTCTCTCATATGTCAGCGAAATTCAGAAATTTATTCTTATAATATCCTAGTGAAAAAATGCAATAAATTTCTATAAAAAAAAAGAACTTCGTATTCATGATATACATCGTATCTCGAATACACACAAAAACACTCTTTATTAGATAATAATATAGTATTTTTTTAAGATAAAAAAACAACAAAAAATAATCAGAAAAACTAGGGAACAGATTATATTTGATTATTCAATTCGTAAAAAAGGACATTATTTACTTCTCAATCGTTGGTTATTCATTTGGCGACACTAAATTTTTTCTGTTGTATAGAAGAATTTTAACTGGAGAATCTGGTCAAATCATTTTGATATATTTCAATTGCAATTCATTTTCTCAAAAAAAAATTTATTTGAATATAATCAATCAATAAAGTGCATAAAATGGTAGCAACATTAACAATCATTACATCAATTTATTTCAATGTCATGTTATTTCACATTAAGCAAATATTCAGATAGAATATTGTTTATAAATTGCATAGATATACTTCTGTAAATGAATAATTCATTTTAGAGAACAAAATATTCGAAATTATTGAACACAACATTATGAAGCTCATCTAATACTTTTTTAAGTCCCTTTATATCTAGCAAAATTTATTATCAATAAAAAAGAAAAAATACTGAAATTTTTATAAAAAAAAAGAATGTCAACAATTTGAAGCTTCTCTCTTGTATTAAAACACACTTATTAGAAAAGTTACATGTCAACAATAAAAATAATTTCCATATCTATCCTAATATTTGTGATACTAGAATTAAATTTTAATTCTGTCAACAACTTATACATCTTGGACGCGATCTTTTCTCTCAATTTCCCTTGACAATTTATACATTATTTTACAGAAGAATTTCAATTTTAGGTTTTGAAACAAATTATCACTTATTTAGATAAAATTAGTAGGTAAAGACCAAAAAACTGATAAAATAGTCCATGTCTGTATTGCTTTTTGAATCCGATGACTAGATCTTGGTGTTAAAACACATCTTATGTAATAAGATACATTATAGAAACTCGATTATATCAATCGCTCTATTCTCAAATTCTGCAATATTCTGTCGATTTGAAAATGTATTGAGCATTTTTTTATTTATCTCGAAATCATAACCAAACAATCAGTTCACAGCCTTCTTCTTCAACATCAATCAGAGGTTTCCTATGAAATGATAAACGTAAGAGGGGGTGTAGGGTGTGGATGGGTGTGGGTGTGGGCGTGGGCGTGGGTGGGTGCGGTGTGGCTGGGGTGTGGGTGCGTATGGGTGGGGTGGGGGTGGGGTGTGGGTGTGGATGTGGGTGCGACTGGGAGTGTGGGTGTGGGTGTTAATCTTCCCTTCATTCATACCCACACCCCACACCCACAGTCACACACCCACACCCTAAGCGTGGGTGACTAGAAGCTCACAGTAGTGAAAAAAATTGTACAAACTCAGAAAAAAAGCCTATATACTAATTTTTTCGATTAGAAAAAAGACTTTAAAAATATTTCTTTCTAGTTGTATTTAGGACTCTATATTTGTCAACAAAAACTTGGAAGTACCCTGCACTAAGAATACAAACACTAATTCATGCAATAGAATCATAATAGAAACATGTAATTGTCTTTTGCGTCAACAAATTTTCGAAGAGCCTGCTTCTGGATGGACGATTCAGGTATCAGAATCGGCAACTCCGGTTCCGATACGATTGTGATATATGTGGAGTGAAGGTTTGGGCTGTAAGTGTAGGTATCTATGGAGAGAGGTTCACCCATACTCGCACCAACACCCACATCTTAATTACTTGGGCAAAGCAAGCATTCAAGAGACTGATGCCATCACCATCGAAGGCCTTGCGAGGGCGTCGAAATTGAGGAAGGAAGGTACTGAGGCAATATATAAGAAAATGTCTCATAGGCCTAGTAAAACTTTTTCAACATCCTGATAGTTTTAATGAGTAATCATTTATAACGCTTTCGAAGCTTCTGCTTCCTCTCAACATTATAAATCGTTGTTGTTAATTATGGAGTTACCTATCCAATAGCAACTTACAATAACTTCAAAAACAACGTTGCTTTAACAATATTTGCCGTTTTTATTACAAGCAGCTTGTAAACGAGTGTGGATGTGGGTGAATCATTCCAGTTGAGAATCCTCTATAGGTCTCTTTTCTTTGAAGTCTTATATGCATGTCATGCGTATATGAGTCTATTCCGTGCTCGGATGCGCAAATAGAATAGTCATGCCATGTTTATTCAGGGTGATTTATTTCATTGAACAAGAAAATCATTTATTAATCAGTCTAATCAATATCTTCGATAGAAAAACGTTGTACTCGATGATTTCCATTATCGAAAACATAGAGATTCCCACGTCGATCGAAGGAAATAGTTGTAGGAAAACACAATTGATTAGCCCCTTTTCCTTCACCATTTCTACCTACAATGACAGTGCCCTGTCCTGCTCCTTTAGGCCAACGCACTACTCGGTGGTTTCTTGTGTCTGTTACATACACAGTACCCAACGAATCGACAAATAGTCCTCCAGGATAAGATAATTGTCTCAGAGTGTTTCCATGGCCATGGTCACCAGCAACGACCACTCCTTCTGTTGCATCTTTATTCCATTTCATGACACGGTGATTTTCAGTGTCTGACACGTAAACAGCTTGGTGTCGATCGACAAAAAGATAGCTCGGGCCGTTAAGTTGATTGATACCATCGCCTCTACCATGCCCACCGGCCACGACAGTTCCATTTTTGTCTCCTATTTGATATCGTCTCACCTCAACTAGTATGGGGTCAGAAATGTAGAGACCTCTCTGATCATCCATCGCCAATCCGTAGCAAAAGATTCGGTCGAGAAGGATTTCTCCTTGAGTTGTGCCAGCTCGACGAGACCATCGAGTGACTCGTCGATTTCCATCTTCACATATTATGAAACTATCTGTCTCATTATCGATCAATACATCGGTTGCAAAAAACACTTGATCCAATCGATCTCCTTGACCATTACCACCAGCTACCACTTTTCCCTTCGTATTACCCACCCTCCATTCGACGATACGATTATTGTTCCAGTCAGAGATGACCAACGTTTGATCATCATCAGCGAGGAAACCTTTAGGCTGATGTAGTTGATCAAGAGCACTGCCAAATCCACGACCTCCAGCAACAGTCACTCCATTCTGTGCCCATGTAGCATTGACTGGAATATTGGGCATCACTGACATGTACAAGAAAAAGAAAAACGAATTATCATCGTTGCTGAAGAGATTCTCTTCCCTTGCATGGGAAAGTGGTACAAATCTTCGAGAATATTCATTTTCCCTTTCATAATTACGGGGCAACAACCACAACTGCTTGCAGACTTTTAATTCTATCTTTTTGCTTACAAGTAATCTTCAGTAAGATTAAGAGAATTTAAAAAGTGTTCGTGCTCCTTGCTGTTTCCTGGCGAGATATGGGCACCTGTATATGAAAAGATTGACTTTTTTATCTTTTTTTTCAGACTTCATGCGTAATTTTTTTTACAGCTGGTCATTTGTTGATCTGTTTGCAGAATTATCTTCAATTCGTTATCTTTTTTGGAACGAACAAATGTGTGTGTCTTCTGCTCGTTCACGCCTACCTGCATTTCTCAGAATTATCAGAATTAAGATAGAGAAAGATACTTTATTTTATTGAAAGGCAGCACATATAGTAATATCAAATAAAGCTGAAGAATGCATTGCGTTCTATCACTGTCAACAAAACGAATTAAACTTCGGTAGTGACGAAAAATAGCCAACATGGAAATTATTATTACTTGGTTTTTCCTTATGATAAAAGTTGAACAACTTATAATGTAGGATCGTTGATCTTATCTATATGATGGTTAGCTAGCTGCATATTAATATTGCACACAAAGCAAATTTATATACCTGATCACATATTAATATTCACTAAGGTTAAAAAGGGTTAATCGAAGGTTTACCTGGCTCCTGAGTAGTTGTTGTAGTTGTGGTTGGAATTGTAGCTGCAGTTGAAATTGTAGTTGTAGTATTCGTCGCTTTTTAACAAAATAGAACATTATGTGTATGTAAAGCAGATATTTTTAGGTTTTAAATAAAATGCAACATAGAACTCGGTGCGCTTATGCTTAAGGTGAAGCCTAAGACATATTTCAAAGTTAAACGACAGTCTGAAATGGTCTGAAAATTAATTTGTTTCTTTCAAAACTGATTCTCGATGAAAAATCTCTGTGTTAATTAGAGACTCTCAAACTAAGTAATATTTCTGATGATTCGATTCGAGGTGATTCAGCTGTATCGAATCACATCGAATTGAACACAAGCTAACTAGATCATCCTGCTCGAATTCATCAATTCTGCCATATGTTGTTAAACTCTCGCATAAATTGCGCAGAATGTTCGAAGAAACAGAATGATAGTGGAAATATAACTTGTTGTGAGCGCTCCCTTTCTTTTGACTTTGGTCAGTTTCAATGTTTAAATTCTTCTCTTAAGAAATAAATTTCAGATGTTTGATACACGTAAGCATTACTTCCAAACTAAGTAGTCGTATCAAGGGTTGTTCGTCAATGTTCATTCTGTACTTACTGCCACAGCTGAGTCAATGTTAATGTACACTTTGAAATAACTATTTGAATACGTAGTTGAATTACCGATCATTAATGGCGTACTCATCCCATGAATCTCTAAAGCTTGATTGAGATTCAACAGTCATTGTATCACGGAAATAGGTAAAGTTAGCACGATATTCGAGTATCTCTAGTTCAGATTCACTTCCTGACCTATGTTGAGTCTCTAACTGTTTGTGTTAGATGGAGAATTTCATTCTCTATCAAAGGGTACCATTTGTGGGTGTGGATGAGCATGTTTCATGTCTTGAATGAGGAACCAATACTTCCAAAAGTTAAAACTAGACCAGAAAAGTATCGCAAGTGATCTATTGTCATCCTATACCCACACTTGAGTTTCACTTGAATTTGTAGATCACTGTTTGTTCTCTTACTTGGTTTCGGTGGACAGAGTTGTCGATTGAAATTTGGCACCGGATAACAAACAGGAACATTATGACATCGAGGATGATGAACACATCTATGGTTAGGCTCACGACAAAGGTTGTCTGAGCTTTCACATGGAACTAGCTCAGAACAATCGACGAATTCATCACCACAAATGCCAATGTTAATAGCACCTGCTATATAGAAACAAGCACACCCACTATTTGGAGAACACCGGTCATATTGAGACATTCCATGACAGAATTGAGATTTCACTCGAACTAGCGATATACTAAATTAATAGCATGATATGTAAACGAACTAAGAACCAAACCTGTGAGACTTAAAAGCAAGTTTGTTCAACTTTAGATGAATAAGAGAAAAATGAATTTTACAAGTACCTGAATAGAATGAATAAAAAACAATCAATTACTGTTGAAACCATCACTTGCATTGAAATGAAATAGAATAGCGACGATATCCATCTTTATATTTAATGAGTATATAATGTTTTTCACATTCACTGAAAGTTAAGAAGCGTATGTTGTGATCCTTCGATAAACGGAAATTCGATATTTCTCCAACGCTTACCGAACTACTTAGTTTTTCTTCAAGAAAATACATCATAAAGACAAAATAAAATGGCTTCTGCAATGCAAGCATTCAATAGGCTCGTGCTATCATTTGAAACATCAATTTTGTTATTGTCATCCATTGACTCACTATGTAACGATGACTTAGGACAATATCAAGGACAAAGTTTTGTTTTTAATATGTGTATTATTATTGCTTGCAGCTTGTGGAAGTCTGCATCTTGATCAAATAGAAATCACAATCTATAGCCAGTCACATTCATTTGTACTTTGGACTGTATCTCCGTTGAATCTCAAGAATTTATTTATTCGACTTTCATCTTCAAATCTCATTTCTTACGTAATGATTTCTAGTTTAAAAAAAGTTCTTCTTTTTACATAGCAGCGTAGATATGAGTAGGGCAAATATCTGATATTCTCTGCGCGTGAGTATGAATGAATCAATCCATTTGAGATCCATCGTGTATACCTCTCCTCTTTGACGTCTCATATAGAAGTCATATGTATATGAGTCTACTCCACCCATCCATAGCTTTCATGCCGTCAAGATTCTACTTGGGTGGTTCGTATGTGCGCACGCAACTAGAATAATCATGTCATTGTGGTAAGACGGAATTTCGACAATATACTTGAGTCGATCTTTTTTTTTAATATTGTGCTTGATCTGTGCAGTCCGCGAACCTCAAAAACATCACGCGCATAAGTAACAAACTCCATTTAAGGCGTGCTTAAAGATAAAAGATATACTTTCAGAAGTTGAATTTTTCTTCAGGATAGAGACATTCGATCTGGAAAATGATTGGAACTCAAAACTACTTGTTTTTTTTTTAAATAGAGCTTTTTTTCTTATGCGCATAACATGTACGAATGTTCAGATTTGTCCACAGCACATGAATCTCTTCCTTAAGAAGGGCGAGAGGTTTATTCACACGAGACAAGAAATTTCACTAGCATATACAGCAGTTGAAACTGATAAATTAGTTACATTTCAATTAATATGACATCGAATATTTAGATTGTTGGTAGAGATCTACGTTCTCTTCATACATGCACCTTCTTCCTCTTCTTTTCTTCTCACGCACATCACATCTCGTTCGATATATCAGATTTACTCTCTTTAAACACGGACACAGATATTATGGTTTCTTTTCATCTTCTATTGTTCGTTTCATCGGTTTCGTTTTGTTGATGCATATTAGTTGCAATCGCTTTCTCTATATGTTCACATTCCTTGCTTTTTCCTAAGTCTTTTTGTTCATTTTTCTTCTCCTGTTAGTCCATTTATATACAAATTTTTTTTCTATTTTTCAATTTACTGCTATTGATCATATAAATAAACTTAGCTTCTAGTGCAGCATTCATTCTTATTTAGTGATTCGTTCTTGACGTTAGCTTAAAAAAAGAGAATCTATGTTTCTAAGGTACAATGCACTCCCACCTGCCGTCTATATGGTTAAAAACTCAGTGGAAATCAGGCAATATTGTCGAAATTCTATAGAACCGTCGTTTTTATTCAGTGTGATTTATTTCATTGAAAGAACAACAAAAATCATTAATCATTCCAATCAGTGTCTTCGATAAAAAAAAACGTTGTACTTGATGAGTTTCATTATCGAAGACAGAGATAGCCACGTTGATCGAAGGAAATAGTTGTAAGAAAAGACAATTGATTAGTCCCTTTTCCTTCTCCATTTTCACCCACAATGACAGTACTCTGTCTTGCTCCTTTAGACCAACACACCACTCGATGGTTCCTTGTGTCTGCTATGTACAGAGAATGGCCTTTCTGTTCTTTCGGATAGATTCGAATATCACTCTCTGTGAAGAAATTTGATTGTCATTAAAGGTCACAATATTCACCATTGATCATTTAACTTTGTCATTCCCGCCGATAACGGACATGATAAAAACAAATATGCATATGTGTAAATACATAGATGTCATTATGGTGTATTATCACATACAATCAAACATGAAATATTCAACTGTTAATATTCTTGAACTATGTGATGAGATGTTGCTGACTATTTTAAACAAACTCAATAATATTGATGTATTATATTCATTCATATGAGTCAATCGAAAACTCGATAGATTGGCACGAGACATTACTTTCACCCAATCTGTTGATTTAGTAACAATATCATTAAATGAACATGATGAATCAAGAAACAAGTCAATACTCGATCGATTTTGCTTTGATATAGTACGTCGAATTCAACACAATATTGAATGTCTTACTCTTGATCCATTGTCAATCGATCGCGTTCTTTGCATTATATATGATTATAAACTTCATAAAATAACTCTTGTTAATTTTCAACTTGAAGTGGCATCTCGCATATTCAATGATATGTCCTCTTTTCACTTATTCTTCAAGATAAAGTAAACTAAGTCAATTAATAAATTTATTGTATATATTTAGACGGAATATCATTTGTTCATATTTTCAAACATAAGATCTCACATCTTACTGTTACAATAAATGATGACAGGACAGCTCAATATATACAAAAATTATCCACAAATGTTTTCACCATTATTTTTACAATGTTTACAAATTTAACTTATTTTCATTTCGATGCGAAAGATATTTGCCGCTATCTAACAACTTCACCTTTTGATTTAGTATCTACAACATCTTATTCATCAAATATTATTTATTTAAATGTTAGAATGTGCAATTTTGAACGGTTGTCTTTGTTTAATTGATGAACGTCTTTGTCAATTACAGACATTTATTGTCGAAATTGATAAGATTACTACAACATCAATGACTATCAACAATACGGTAAAATATTTTAAAATACAGTGAAATAGCTCTTTCCTGTTGACTTTTGATACAACGATAAAGTACTGCTATGACGAGAAATAAATTAGTAAAAAATATGATTGAATATAATAACACAAAGTTTATTTAGCAATGATAGTATTAAATGATCTATTATTAACTTTGTCTTTTAGAAGCTTTTTGATTTAATGTGAAATCGATAGTTAGCAACTTTTTCAAATGAATATGACTTTATTAAAGACAGCAAAAAATAAATATATTAGAATAATTTATACAAATAGAAATATTTTATTATGAGAATTTTTGTAGAGTAAGAATAATAGTTTGACTGATATTAGTATGAGATAACACTATTTTGATTTTCTTCCTATTTTCTGGACTTTTACAATTGCTTTTAATAAAAAAGAAGCGCGCTATGTCATTGTCAATGGTATTAAAAACTTGACCTTCTATCATTGTTATAGATATTGCAAAAATGTATCAAATCAAGAAGTCAAGCATTGAATAATAAGAAAATATTTCTCTAATAATAGTTCATTCTAAAAATTTAATATTCTGATAAATCATTTGAGATATCAGAATCTATTTCTAGTTCCACCGATTTTCTATGAAAGCATTAGGAAACATGTATTAGGTCAATAGATCTTGTTATGCACAGTTATATAGCAATATATTTGATCAAATATAAATTTTCAAATTGATGAATAAAAGAGAGTATGATGAAGATCTTAAATATTTAGTTATCTAATGATTAGATCTGCACTTGTTTAAATTTTCAATTGGACATCATTTAATATTTATTTTAATTTTTTTTAAAGAACACTATCTAATCTAAAATGTTTCTCGTTGGCTTCATTTCGTCAAACACAAGACTATGATAGTCAAATGTCAAAATTAGAAAAAACTTACCTTACCACTTATTGTTCGTGGTTGAATTTCATTCATTGATGAAAATCATCTGGTTAATCATATTCTTAGTAAAATATCACATCTACATACCTTTATCGTCAACATTATCACTGAAATTTTCACACTGAGCGATGAACTTTTGCCAACACCTGATGATGTTGCACGTGAACTCATTCAAAGAAAATATAAAGTAAAATTTTATACTGACTATACTAAATTTAGCATGGGTCAATGTCATATTTACTCACTTCCGTTCACTTTGAAACGCTTTGATTCGTCTAGTAGGAAATTTTCTGGTGGTTTATTCATGTCATTACTAAATAAATTGGCAATAGTTAATGAAAATGAACAAGGGAAGAAATTAATACATCAACAAATATCTTCGATTATTGAATTTTCTCATCTTATGATACTTGATCTCTCAAGGTTTGATATCGACTATGTGAAACAATTTCTTTTCGACTTCAACACACGTTTAACCTGTCTTAATGCGTTACATATCAAATATATAGATTTGATGATCGTAACAGAGAATTTCACAAATAATGCTGTTCGTGCTAATTGTTCAAAATTACAATATATTATGTCTAATTTACCACCAATGCCATATCCAGAACAATTCTACATTTATTTTCCTTCTTTTTTTTATAAATAAAATTTCTTCGTCATCTAATTGTAATATTTTGTTTATATATTAATAAAGAAATCAACGTGGTTTTGATATAGCGCGTTATTTAATCGCGTCAGATGTGGATGTCGGTATTAAAATCGGTTGAATATCAACCTTCATCCACATCCACCAACAATACATCGCATACAGATCAGAAGAAGATCGATTGCTACTTATTGTTAGTGACCAATTAGACCGAGTATTGGTACCTCGAATTCACTATATAAGACAACTTTACACAATCCATATCTATTGTGGAGGCAAAAAAGACATGAAGAGTAAATTGGTGATTTTAGCAAGATAAGACTGTGTGGATAAGTTTTAAATAGAGTGTGAGTGTCTCTTTCATTCTTGTGTACATTGATATCCGCCCATACCCTTCTGAAATTAACAACATAGTCGACTGGTTGTTTTTCGAAATTTATTTTTTACTGAACTCATACCCATTAACATTCTTAAATAGCTCAACAAGTTAGTAAGAATCATAATATCATACCATCTATCTTAATATGATCTTGTATTGTCGCTGCATTATTTTACAATTTGAATTCATCACGATTATGAATATAAATGGTATTTGAATATATAACTAATATACTATACAATATATAAGAAAAAGACTTCATTTGCCTCACATCTAAAAGAAAGAAATATTAAGAAATGAGTGAATCTAAAACATGATATTTTATTCGAATATATCCAATAAACAAACAAATTTTCAATAAATAATGTTGTTACAATTATACTTTGGTCTTTATACCTAATTTCAATGAAATAATGATTTATTTGAAGATTTACTCATCGGAAAAAAAATGTTGTTGACTAACTGCCCACATAAGTGATTATTAAATTTTTGCTGTCTCTTAACTATGAGTTTGTTTTTGATGCATATATATCACCTTGTTTATCTGCGTCTTTTTGTCTAACCTATCTATATTTACATGCATCTCTCCCCGTGAGATAGATAAGATTTATTATAATGTCATTCATTTGTTTATTTTTTATTCGTTTAATACATTTTACTTGACATCTGCATAGAAATTATATGAAATGCAACAATTTTATCTTGAGACGCACTTCACGAATAATAGTGTTAAGTTGTTACATGAACAACAAAAAATTCAGAATTTATGTCGTTCTATAAGTCAAGCATTAAATGATAATTCTCGAATTGCTAAAGTCTGTAAAATGGGTCTGTGTTGCTAAGTATCTGTCATGGACAGTGAATGAGAACCGCGAAATCTCGCTGTTAAACTTATATTCACTATTTTCTTCGAAAATATATGTGAATTTCACAAAAGAATCTTTTCATTTTATATGTTCACTGATCAGCAAATATGTAAGATAGTGAATAATTATAATTTCATTCAGGTACTTCTTCGATTCACAATCGAAATTGAAAAAATCTGCTATCTTCGTAATAAAGATATCAAATACTGCTCAAATGATTTATTGTCCTTCAACATTAAAATGTCTGAAAAAATCGTGTACAAATTACAAAGAAAATCTTTGGATATTATACATTAAAATGCTCTTAACGACTTTTGATGGTGGGTGTCATGGTTCTATAAATTCTTAAAATTTGATTATTGATTCTTCGATATGGAGTATTTATTGTTTCTAAAAACAGTAGAAAAATATTTTATTAGTAATCAACCATCTTTCTAGTTATAGAATGACAATTAATATTTTAAAGAGAAATATTTTCATTTGAATTTCTTGAAAATAATTCAACTCATATAAGCTTTCACAGTAGATAGATTTCATTTACTTTTTATTTTTTCAAAAATATTCAAGCAGTTGTTTTAGCTGACTAGTTTTTCTCTGAAAGTATGACAACTATCAAAATAGATAGATACATGCTTCAATCTAAGACACGCGTTTTTCGAAGATCATTTCTAAAGGACGTAAGCGTATAAGAATGGAAATTAATCCATTTTAAATACTGAACTGAAATATTTGCAAAAACATATAAAAAAATTAATTTAGTGCTTTAATCATAAGTTAAATGATTTACACTAACGACGGAGCATTCTCAACTGTCACATCGCTTTTGAGCTGAACGTATGTGCATTATGTAGACCCTCACGATCTATGAATTCTCTGAAAAAATTTCGTGCTGCTAGCTTATTATTGCCGAGATACAGCGTTTTTACTGTATGTTTAAGAAAAAAAAAGCCGTGGTCCCCCTCAGGAACATCGGAAAACTGAATTTCGAATTTCGTCTTGAAACTTTGCAGAGATATAGGGCTCAATGAGAATAGTTTATTGTGAAAGTTTCAGCTCTTTCCGCTGTTCCTATCCTAAGATATAGCTATCGTAAAATTGTTCATATACACCAGCAGATCCGATGTTCTTATCTCAGACTAGGAGCAACCAAAAAATCTGAAACCTTCACAATAAACTGTTCTCATTGAGGCCTGTCTACATGCAAAGTTTCAGGTGGAAACTCAAAAGTCACTTTTCCTGATGTTCCTGAGGGGACCACGGCTTTTTCCTTAAACATACAGTAAAAATGCTGTATCTCAGCAGTAAGAAGCTAGCAGCACGAACTTTTTTCAGGACATTCATAGGTCATTAGGGCCTACATAATGTCCATACGCTCGACTCAAAAGCGATGTGACAGTTGGGAATGTTCCCTCGTAAGTTTTGTCTATCATTCTATACTATTTAGCTCATACCAGACCACTACGTTTAAAAGGTCTTTATCTAGACAGTATTCATTAAATAGTGTTTGTTGTCGTTTGATGATTGGAGACCGTTTACATGCCATTGAAAAAAAAACTTAGAAAACCGCACCAAATCATATCAATAAAAGTGGATCTTCTCTTGAGTTCAGCCATATATCGACATCCACAGCCAAACACACACCCACACACTCAATCAGATGATAGAAAAGAAGATAGGATAAGAATCTAGGTAAGGATTGCAACGAAAAAATGTCATTAAATTGGCTCGACAATACACAAAAATAATGAATTTTGTCTAAG
>CAJNOP010002315.1:0-10290 GCA_905250075.1 Rotaria sp. Silwood1 | reverse complement strand
AAGGTTCAACAGCATTCTACCACTTCGATGCGAATCAAAGAGATGAATAGAATGTTGATGAATAGGATTCATTTGTCATATGAGGTTTACTCACAGATTCAACATCATTCTACCACTTCGATGCGAATGAAAAAGATGAGTAAAATCTTTATGAATAGTATTCATTTACGATAAGATGTTTACTCAAAGGTTCAACAGCATTCTACCAGTTCGATGCGAATCACAGAGATGAATAGAATGTTGGTGAATAGTATTGATTTATTATATGATGTTTACTCATAGGTTCAACATCATTCTACTACTTCGATGCGAACGAAATAGATGAATAGAATCTTGGTGAATACAATTCATTTGTGATAAGAGGTTTACTTAATGGTTCAACGTCATTCCGCCACTTCGATGCGAATGAAATAGATGAATAGAATGTTAATGAATAGTATTCATTTGTCATATGATGTTTACTCATAGGTTTAACATCATTCTACCACTTCGATGCGAATCAAAGAGATAAATATAGTGCTTGTAAGTAAGAATCATTTGTTTTTGGGGTTTCGGTGAAAGTTTCATGATATGGCTTCGCTAGAAAAGGGATAGTATTGTCGAATGAAGCTTTTGAGGGATAAATACGTGGGGCAGGTAATTGTGGATAAATATATTAAAATGTTCTCTTCTTATGGAAATACTGATATAGATAAATGGAAGTATAGATGATCAAGTTCAGTTGTTATGCGGTGTCAAATAATGATTGGTATTATTCGAGGAGGACGGAAAAGTGAACGGAATAGGTGAGAAGTAGTTGCGTAGGCAGAAGCCGCTTGGAATGATGCTTCGTTGAAGTTACTAAAGCTATGACTTTTTATGGACATGATGATTATAGAAGAATGAATCCTTGGTGCGCATTATTTACTTGCGATAGTTTGATTGCTTTCGGTATTTAATTCATACCTATGGGTTAAAACAAAAGCAGTAATGGTATGACGTCTGGCTTGGTAGCCTTTACTTTGTATACGAACGTGATTAATGATATTAATGTCGAGACTTCGCATGGGCTTCAGTAGCGGAGATGAATACAATCTTCTTTGGTAGTATTTGTTTACTATGTGAAATAGAATCAGAAGGTAATTCGGATGTAAGTTATTTATGTAGTATGTCAAACTATGGGATGGGATTGGTGAATATCTTGAGAGAAGACCGCTATTTGAAATAGGAGACTTATTGAAGATTATTAGAAGAAGAAGAGTGGAGGAGAGCGAACTTTTATCCTTGCAACAGTTGGCATGTTATTATTCCCGAGAGTGGGGAATTTGGAGAGATGCAATAAGTATTGATTTTTCCGAATGATACTGATGTCAGTTGTAGGAATCTTCAAAATGATCAGGGTTATAGGCGCGACCGTAAGGGTGACTGGAAGCCCAGTTTGCAATGGTTAGTTTTTCTTTTACCAAAGGTTTGATTGCCTTTTCATAGTCTGTTATATTCGTCCTTGGACAACACGATAAATACTACTTTGGCTGAAAAGAAAATTATCGAAAAAGTAACGGAAAATATGTCGAAGGATAAAAATGCACAGAGTCAAAACTCGAAACTAACAATCTTGCAGATAGGCATGCTGAAAAAAATGTCGATAGATAAATATGCTGAATTGTAAAAAGATCATAAGATAAAAATATCGAATTATTGAGACGTCGAGACACTGCAAATTATTATGTAGTGCATGGTAAAGGATTCGATATATTTGTTTCATTTATAGAACTTATATTGATAAGGAAAAAATGTTTCTTTTTTACAACGAGCAAAGATGAGATACGGAGTAATTTTAACGAATAAGATAACTTGAATGGTGCATATTTTTGCACATCTATTTTTTCACTCCAGCAATACATGACAAGCTGGAAAGAAGATCTGATGAACTGATTATGCCATCATTATATTGACTATACAAAGTGTTGATGGGATTTTGTATAAATTTTTGCCCATGTAGGTTTTTGAGGTTGAGGGTGAGAATAAAAGATTACCCTCATCCTAATTCTGAAATTTCGTTTTTCAATTAAGGATAAAATGAATCATGTAATCAATTAATAAGAACGATTACGAGACTATCACATCACACCAATTGACTCATAGTGTCATTTTCGTATCAGTTATCGAGCATTCATATTTCCATATTCTACATGAATTTCGAACATCGAAACTAACAAAACAAGATATATTTTGATAATTTTACTTTCAGCATTTTTCTGTTTGAGATTTTAACTTTTCGACATTTTAACTTTCCACAATTTTATTTTCGGCTTTCTTCTTTCGACACAAATTGAGTAAATGAAAAATAATGCATTCCTGGGGAAAATCTTTGACGTTTTAGTGTCAGATCCCTTCCAGATACGGCCAGGATCCTGCAAGGATTCACTCTTTTTCCCTGAGAAAACGACTAATCCCTGAAAGAAACGTGCAGCCATCAAATTCAAGGATCCTGTCAGGATTGGAAACAGGATTTTTCAAAGATCCTGTCATATTGGCTTCAAGATTTTTATAGGATCCCTTCAAGATTTTCACAGCTATTGTTAACAAAAACTTAGAATCCATTCAGGATACTATTTGACTCCATGACCTCTTCCTTTAATTTTCCTGAAGGAACCTGACAGGATCTATTACGACTCAACATGTAATACTTTGTTAGTTCATACTTGGTAGTGTAGAACTTACCAGTATCGTGGCAGGATTGTGCTAGAATTGTTGCAAGATATCACTATGAATTTTCTGCTTTATTCTTCGCTTTTTTTTCATTCATTTAATTCGAAATTTAATGAATACATCTTTCAATTTATCCATTATTTTTTTATGTTTTTTTTATCATTGGCTCAACTAAAAATCATTTAAACTTTTTATTGTGTACTTTTATTTAATTATGTTCATAGGCACATGAGTAGCTTGTGAGAATCATAAATTCATCACGAAAAGGAACAAAAAAACAGCGAGAAGGAATAGAAATTATAGGACAAATATCAATATGATCAGATTTTAAGAGCGACGGTTCAACACGCTTAACAACAATGTACACGTTATCTATAAAACCTTTAATAGCAGGTACATATCGATACGATGAAAAACAAGAATTTAAAGAATAATTAACACGAGTTAATTTTTGGATAACAGCTGAACAATTTCCATCCGTTGAAAGAAAGAAGAGAATATAACCATATGCAAGGACATCATTTTTCTCATGAGAAACTAAATGGCTACACGTTGAACCTTTTCGAGAATAAAGAAAAGAGTGATAAGTGGTATTAAGATAGTGAAGACGAGAAAAAAATGTCGTATCAGAAAAAGCCAATTGATTTCCTGCTTCAGAAGAACCTTTCACAAATGCTTTCAAATGGCCAAGAAAACTTTCGAAAACAAAGTTTGTTAACCAGTTTAATCGACCGAATTTTTTACATTAAAAAGAAAGATGGAGATGAGTATGAGTTGATATTGTAAGTAGTTTGGGTGGATACACATTGGAAATAACATTTTTTGATAAGTTTTTAATGTAAATTTTCAATAAACTAGCTATTAAATCACCTAATTTTTTATCATTATCCCAATAGTCATGTAAAAGACGGAGAATAACATTGTATAAAGCAAAATCTCCAATGCTTTCTTCAGGTAAAAATTCAGCAAGTACAGGCAAGTCAATATATTAAAATCAATAATCGTACTTCAGATACTTTTCATTTCTCAACATTGAAGAATGATCGTGGTCGATGAAGAATATCATGTATAAAACTTATTGAACGAAGTTTTAAATTAATTTTTGAAAGATTTTCTCCTGTGATAAATTTTTGTAAAGGAATAAGAAGTTTTTTGGAATGACATAAGAAAACTGTATGCATTGCATCAATAACAACGGAGTGAGGTAGAGAAACGTCGAGAAGCTCGGAAAAAGCACTCAAACCTTTGCCACCCAGTGTTCTTTCCCGATCTATTCGTGTTTGCATTAAAGCAGCTAATTGAGCACATTTGTCGAAATTCTCGCTCGTTCTTATCTCCGTATCATTATCGATAAGATATATTACGGATTGCCCAACATGATTGTAGGTCCCTTTTATGTTGCAAAACATGCATGCATAGAAAGCATTATGTTCTACAAACTGGACCATAGTAGATAAAGCAGCCATATCGTCCATAAGCATAGGAAAGAGAACTTTCACTATTTGGTTATTATTTACTTCAATACCCCCATTTTTAAGACGAGATATTCATTTAGAAAGTTTTTCAAAAATAATATTAAAGTTTGGCTTCTGTTTTCCTATCCAAAGAGAAAGAATAAGAGTATTATCATCACGAGTTCTAGAATATGGTGGAAGTTTCAAAACAGCACCTAATATAGGCCATGCATTACAATTTTTAGATTTATAAAGAGGAATGCCGTCACTATGAATCATAACAGATACAAAAAAATCTTTATAAACATTTAGTATAGATTGATAAACATCACCTCTAACAACATCGTTTGCATCAGATGTAGTTTGTGTTCGTGCTTCATTTTGACATTTTTGAAGTAGATCTATATTTTTATCAATTAATATCTTCGACTGTTCAGCTAAATCGAATGAAACAATTTCAACTACATCATCAGATGGAATCTCCATTGCTTCATGAGTACAATCAATTGTTGAACAAATTCCATGTGTTGATGAATGATAACACACGCCACATATCTTTTCTGATTGATATAGTTTTGCAATACCGATATATTTGTTCTTATTTTGTATACGATTTACCTCTGTTTGATTATTTGTTGCAACAGAAACAAGATCATGATTATCTTCAGATAAAGAAATAGGATCTTGTTGTGGTTGTTTGTTTTGTTCCTATTTTTGACTTTTACGCTTTTCACTCTTTACGAATATCAGTAACTCTTTGTACGAGACTTGTTCGAATGGAAGCCCATATACTACCCATATCTTCCTCTTTAAAACCAAATCTTTGCCGTACGGCTCCTACAAAAAAAATAAAGGGAGATGGGGATAAAAAGATAAGAATATTTGTAAACTTTGAAGTAAATCAACAGATTCTTGTGGAATTGGGACACGATTTGCTGTATTACCACGAAAATTTGATAAATAATCTCTTGTAAATTCTGCATCTGTTAAAACAATACGTGCAGCTGATAATAAAAATCTACTAGCCGTTTTGTCACGTAGTGTCATCAAGTTGACTTTATTTACGATCTGAAAAGAAAACTTGCCATTCTAAAATAGATTCATTTGCACTTACTAAAGGTTCAGTTGGTAGCGATAGATTAGGTTTCTAAAAAAGAAAAATAATGATAGCTAAAACCTTCCAATTAATTCCTTCAATTCGTTCAATTTTTTTTTCTATTTGATCGAGGTTTTATAGTTTTATCTGGTGGAACTGTTTCAAATAGTAAAACCATATGTAAATAACTGGTAACATACTGTACCTTATTTGTATCCGATACTCGTTTTTGCATACTATACACTTTTTTCATCATTTTTTAGTATCACCTAAGTTGTTTTGAACTATTTTCACTACTTTGTTTTCAATATCTGATGACTACAGTGGACTTGATGATGCTAATTATTCTTTTGAAGATTTTTGATCAGGCTTGTTTTTTTTATATTGATTTCACATTGGAATTATGAACTCGTTCTAAATTAAAAATATTAAATCTTTCTAGACTTTTATATCCTGAAAGAAATTTACAAATATAGCCTAATTACAAGACTTCAGAAAACCAAACATAGTTTTCTCCCCTGTTTTCTAAAGTCCCAAGGTAAATGACATGTGCTTCTGTTCTGATGGGGATACAACCGATTATTATTGATTCAATGCAAAAAATGCAACAAGTGAATTTATAATTGATTTTAATAAACATTTAAATTCAGGAGAGAGTAGCTCAATGATGAATTTTATTTTAAAACGGCTTTTAAATTATTGGCGCCACCGTACAATATCAAATGAAATAGAGTCGATCTTAGTTTCAACAAATATCTTACAGCTGAACTTCCATCAAAAACATTCTCCTTGCTTACGTTGACCTTTGAAAGCGCATGAGTTTTATGTTGAATGAATACTAATCAAAAGCCAGTTAAAAACATAAGGATATCTTTTCATACATTCTTGCCAGAATCCTTAATACAAATAGTGACAAATCTTGAAAGAATCTTCGAAACTAAATTCTGAATAGACATGATACATACATCTGCAAAGATCTTCATGAGATTCTCCTATTTGCTCACCAAGCTCCTGATCATAGTTGAATTATTTTATAAGAATTCGAAATGCTTGTTCTTGAAGAGTTTCGAGCAGGATCGTGATCGAAGCGTGGCCAGATTTATTGTTTTAGGATTTTAATAGATCTTGTATTAATTGTGGGTATGGGTGTAGGTGTGGGTGGGGTATGGGGGTGAGCGTGGGGTGGGCGTGGGTATGAGTGAAGGGAAGATTAACACCTACACCCACACCCACACCCGTCAAGTTCTACTTGGAAAGGTCTATCATTGCGTTGGAAAGGTCTTCTAGGAAAATCGCGACGGGCTGTGGCAAAACCTGAGAAATTCGGCCCTGGATTGGCGAGTTTCCAAGGGTCCAGGGCATGATGTCGAACTTAAATGATGTCCATTAGATAGAGTGCGTCAAGATCTACTTGAAAAGTTTTATCTTTATGTTGTAATGGTGTTCTGAGCGAATCGCGACGGGTTGTGGGAAAACTTGAGAAATCCGGTCCTGGATTGGCCGGTTTCCAGCGTTTCAGAGCATGATATCGAACCTAAAACGTGTCCATTAGGTAGAGCGCGTCAAGATCTACTTGAAAAGTTTTATCATTACGTTGGAAAGGTCTTTTGAGCGAATCACGACAGGTCCTACGGAATTTCGTGGTATTTTGGTGCATTTTTGTGTGGTTTTAGGCGGTTTTCTGGCCTCAGGAAGGATTTAGTTTGTAGAGGATAGTCGGGATGGATGGAGCTTGCAAAAATCTACTTGGAAAGGTGTTTGGGGCGAATTCATTCTGGAAAAACTCGAATCCTGACCTAAGATATCCTACGTGTGGTACTTTTGGCCACTAGTGTATTCCATAATACAGAAAGAAGGCTGTTAGCGCTATCCTTGAATGATTAAAATGTGAACCACGATGAATCTGCTTTTATTGTAAATGAAGGGATTCAGTAACATATCTATCAGTTTTTGAAATATTAGATAATGTTACAGTGAGCCCTGAAACAGAACGAAAAACATGTATTTTAAGTTCCATCGTTTTTTAAAAAAATTTCACAATAAACCTCAGTGTCGTGGTTATTTCTGTCACGATCTGTGACGGTTTCGATAGTAATGTCGGTTATGATCCGAGGGGAGCAGACCTAAATTTCTACTCTTATACTTCAACACTCTTTTTAGATCGTGTTTCAAAAAATTTGCAAGAAATCAAACCATTCTTCGATTCAAACTTAGCCTAACCTTATGGCGGATCCGCCGTCAGGTTTTTCTGCTGAAAATCTTACACGTTAGGAAAGATTGCATCAGTACATCATAGATTTGTTTGCAAATTTGATTCTGATTGGTGGATTTTCATTTAGATTCTCTATTATGACTGATCAGTTTCACTACATCCACTATCCTAGTTGGTCGACTTCTTGATTTCCTCCTGAGATTAATCCGTAATTTTTGCTCGTCAATTCCGATTAACAGTGAGGACAAACCGACCAATCAGGTTTTATTGACTCACTAGACGTTATCGTTTAAACGTACTCTCAAATCATAAACAAGTGAGCATTTCGAGAAGTTGTCTCGTCAGTTTAGTAAAGTTTGCACCTTTATCCTACTATAGATACCATTGTAAAAGAGTTTTCCCCCTTTTCTAGACGTTCTTTCTGTATGATTCCAACTTTTTGTCTACGTGAGACACATATTTAAATGATACCTTACCAACAAATCCAGTAAGTTAAACCTGTATAACGTTTTTACTCGAAAGTTAATAAATATATTTTTTCTTTCTAGAAAGCACAAACTCAACCCAGCATTATTCTATTAATGAAGAAAAAGCCAAGGACATTATTCTAACCTATTTTAAATTATAGTTTATTTCTTATGTTTGGTTAGTATCCTTTTCTTCCTTCATTCTATTTATTTAATATTTATATATTTCCATCTTTTCTCAGTTCATTTTTTTTCAGTTTTTTGTATTATTTCTTAGTTTTTAATAAAGTTTATTAATCAATCACTATTTTTTTTTCTATAATCTAAAACGCACATGGCGCAAGAGAGAGAAAGAAGAAGAATCAAAAAGCAACGAAAGAAACAAAAACAAGAATAAAAAAATACAGACTAAATACTATATCAAGATTGTATTAAACTTATTTTGCTTAAGCCGATGGGAAGAAAAAGGAAAAAGTAGTAAACACTACTGTATTGATGTACTACTGTTTACATGTCTTTCATGAAGATACTGGCTGTTACACATTCAAGAATTCTTTTATTTTATGAGAAACTTTTAGAAGAGCTGCTTCTACATGAGAGAAATGAGACATCGTCTTTTTGAATTGTGATGACTAGATATTTTTTTTCTATTGTCTTCACTACTCCTCTATAAATAACATATTTGAGATAGAGAATATGAAAAGCTACGAAATTTTTATCTATACAGTAAAGAGCTGTTGGATTCATGTGAAACAGATATAACTCTTGTTGATCATAATACGTCGTTGAAAAGGAGAGGGAGAGAGGGGGCATATTATTTCTGTAAGCTCGATTACTCATCGAATGATTTGTGTCTGGGCTTAGACAAACAGCTATAATTAGTATTAAAGATTAGTGCTGGATAGAGAGAAAGAGTGAGAGAACATCTCTAAATGTAATGTTTGTATGTAATGTTGGTAAACAAACTAATATGTGATGTTTAGAATGTATCAGCCATCAATATAAAAAAGCAAGACGTGAATAGTAAGAATAAAATGAAGGACGGAAAATTAACATATCGAAGATCTATCGATGCTACGCACATCAAACTTTATTTAATTCCATCTCACTTCAAGACAATTGACTGAGAAAAAAAAAGAAAAAGAACGAAGATGAATAGATAAAGGATAAAAGACGCTTGAACGTTTCAAATAAAGACAAAAGCCATTATAATGCAAAAATTCTCATCTTCTACAATGGTCGAACTATACATTTTGTAGTAGATGAAATAAAAAAATCGTCACCTTATTTTTTACAAATTCATAGCAATGGTAATACGGTGGACTATAATTCAGGCTTAGAAGTCAGATGGAAAACTTTGAAAACAAACTCTATATTGTTTTTCTTGCGAATAATAGACATAGTAGAAGAAAATTTGCTTAGATGATTCTAATGATGAGATTCATTGGCTTTGTTCTTTCATTTATTTAATTCCCATATCACAGCAAATCAAATGAATCGGCTTCTCTCCTTTTTTATTTATCAAATAGATACATTCAGATAAAACCAAATAAATTTCACTTTTATTTCGGTTTTTCGAAGACATTTATAATATATTTTCTCTATTATAACATATGAAATTGATTGTATCTATGTAAAAGTTATGATTTTAATCAAACTTTGAAGAGCATAGCGATGTTTGATAGCTTATTTTTATTTATTTTTTTTATTGAACAAAACTTCGACCTTGTACAAAATCAAGCAGTGATTATCGATGAAAAACAAAACATGTATATATCGATTTATTCTCTATACACACATGTAGGTAACACGAGAAGAAAAGAAAAAGAAATGAGACAAAAAAAAAGAAATCAAAACGAAATTAAATCGAGCTTAAAAAAATGAATATTACAACACGAGAAGATAATTTAACAAGAAAAGATAATCTAACCTAACAGAACAAGATACATACACACATGTGATATCAATAAAAGAAATTTAGTATTGATATATTTGACATAATGTGTATTAGAGTTGGTAATGATATTTGTTTTGGGCTGAATGAACAAAGTTATCGATCAAGTTGTGCACGTACTTTTCTTGTTCTGTTTCTTTTTCTCTTTTTGTCTTGTTGTTCTTCTTCGTGATGTTAAAAGGGAACAATAGAGAGAAAGAGAGAGCCCCTTATAATGATAGGTAGCAAGCAAAATAAAAATTGTATTAATTCGAAGAATGGGGTGATGTGCGTGGCAAGTATATGATAAAAGAGAATAATAAGTGACTGATACATGTGCAACTTTTCTTCAATATTAATAAGAAAGAAAAAGACAAAATAAAGACTTCCCATGTGATGAAAATCGCACAAAAATCGGCGATTTATCGCAATTTACC
>CAJNOP010002314.1:0-12740 GCA_905250075.1 Rotaria sp. Silwood1 | reverse complement strand
AGAGCTTCACACGCGCTGCGCCTGACTGTTGAAGAATTGTACCCAAGTGCAGTAACTAGTTTGCTGATGACTTCAGTTGTTGCTGCCTTTTTACCGATGTTACCCAGAGCTTTACATGCCCTCTGCATGACGTTCCAATCATGGTCCCCTAGTACACTAAGAAGTCCATTTATGACCTCAGTCATTGCTGCCATTTCACCCATGTTGTCCAGAGCTTCACAGGCGGTCCACCTGACTAACGAACAATTGTCGGTAAGTGCACTGACTAGATGATTAAGGACCTCACTTGTTGCTCCCTTTTCACCCATGTTACCGAGGGCCTCACATGCTCTCCACCTGACTAACGAATCATTGTCGTGAAGTGCACTAACGAGTGGATTAATGACCTCACTTGTTACTGTTTTTGTACCCATCTTACCCAGAGCTTCCCGTTGAGTGGATCTGAGCGTCCGGTGACTGTCATTGGATGCACTAATTAGTCGATTAATGAGCTCACTTGTTGCTGCGTTTTCGCCCATCTTACTTAGTGCTTGAGAGACATACCTCCTGATTGTTGAATCAATGTTCCGAAGTTCACAAATTAGCCGGTCAATGACCTCAGTTGTTGCTGCCTTGTTACCCATCTGAGCAAGAGATTCCCAGGCTTGGCTGCTGATGAATGATTTATTGTCAGCTAGTGCGCAAACCAGTCGATTAATGACCTCACTTGTTGCTGCCTTTTCACCCATGTTTCCCAGAGCTTCACATGCCATGCACTTGACCAATGGATTATTGTCCCCAAGTGCACTAACTAGTCGATTAATGACGTGAGTTGGTGCTAATTGTTCACCCATCTTACCTAGAGCTTCGAGTGGTATGCATGTGTCGGTCCGATGGCTGTCATGGAGTGCATTAATTAGTCGATTAATGATTTGAGGTGTTGCTGCGTTCTCAACCGTCTTCCCCAGAACTTGGTATGCACCCCACCTGAGTAACGAATGATTGTCTCCGAGTGAAATAAGTAGTCGATTGATGATCGCACTTGTTGCTGTCTTTTCACTCATGATTGCCAGAGCTACACATACCCTCCACCTTGCTAAAGAATTATTTTGCCGAAGTGCACGAATCAGTCGATCGATGAGCTGATTTGTTGCTGCTTTATCACCAATGTTCACAAGAGCGGTAGTAGCGTTGATGATGATTTCGGAATCTTGAGTTGAAATGAGGTCGAGGAGCGATGAAATGATCGTTGTGTGTGGATTTGTAATTGGTGTGTGCAAGAGGAGTTTAGTAATGTTGCGGATGGTGTGAAGAGGGGAGTTTCTTAGTAAGTGAATGATAGTGTTTTGTATTGCAGGCTCATTAGGTAGGGATGTACACGTGTACATAGTCATTTGAAGGCTCTGTTGTAGAGGAGAATTTGCGGTGGATGAAATATATTTGATCCAACGAACGATATAGTGTATGACCTCATCTCGTTTTACTATAACATGGCTGCAATTAGCTTCGTCGAAGCATGAAGTGAGAAGCTGTAGGTGCCGAAGGCCAACTAGATCGCATGGTTCTCCGAGAATAGTATCCCAAAATTGATTGATCTGTGCTTGATCTTTGGCGTTTAGGAGGAGTCCTGATAAAAACATAAAGACTAAGGTGAAACGCTTTTCGTATTTATGGATCTTAATGAAGGAGGTAATTTTTTGACTTGACCACAAACTCAGAGCATGAAGAAGATAACGCGCAGCAAAATGTTCTTGAAAACTGAGATGAACAAAATAGTGTTGCTTCTCAACTTCAATGTGGCTGCCAAGAAACCCATGATTTAATGACTTTAGAAAGCCAACGTTGAGCAGATTCGGATGAGTTTTAAGCGAAGAACCAGTATCTTTCATAACTTTCTGTAACAATTCCTTACGTATTATTATTGTATTTTCTGCCATAGCTTGAAATGCCAATGCTTCAAGGAATTTGAGCTCCTGGTTGCATTCTGCAAAGACTTCTTCCTTAGTAATTTGAATTTGCGTTGTGTATCGTGCTATGTGTCGTCGGCATAGACTTTCAATCATTTTATCGTACAGTGTGGTCATTGTCAGTGTTTCGTTTTCGAAGCAATCAATTTCACTCGAAACACTACAGATAAGTTCCAAGTTTACTGGAATATGTGCAATACCCCAGACTCTGGGATTCTTTTTCAGAAAGTTCAAGCATTTTTCATATTCCAAGGATATATTGGTGACATTTTCTTTAATTTGATCAAAGAAACATTGTACATATGTCGGAATGTTCTTGTCTGTAAAGCCTGTAATTTCCATCTGCACAGCGTACGATAGAGTATTGAAGTACGGACGTGATGTCATGATATGCTGAGGAGTATTAAGTAAATGGTTGAACAAACACTGCAAATGTTGTGAAACGTTCTGCACTATTTCATCGTATCCATCCAAAAGCCACAGTACTCCTGCCTTATTCAGTTGCTTTTTTAAGAGTTCCCTATCATTTTCAGACAGACTACTTGAGAAATATTCTGTGCTTAAAAGATCGACCAATGAATAAGTTTGACCGGGGGACAGGAGAGGATAACGGCTTTCCACCAATGAACGTAATGGAATAAGAACAACCAAGTCATACTCTGGCCAGAGAATACCTGTGGCCCATTGGTGAGTGATATATCGGCAAAAGGTGCTTTTACCGATTCCCGCTCGACCGAATACAAGTATTTTCCTTGGTCGGTCTTTACACGTTTTAAAAATGTCATTAACATCAATTGGTGTTTTGGTGCCATAGATTTCTTCAAATGTATCGATGATAATTTCGTTGTGTTTAATACTACGAAGCTTTTTCTCTTTTTCTTCTTGTTCTTTGCTTCCAATGATGGACAAATTGATATAGCTCTCTTCAATTGGAAACGATTTGGTCGGATTCATGAAACGTTCAATACGACTATTTCTTTTATAGTTGTGTTTAATCAATTCAAATAGATAACTTGCTTCTGTGGTTAACTGTGATGGTGCATATTGTGACGCCAGAAGTTGCTCGTCTATTCGATGAATCAGATCATTTACTTTCGAACGAATAGTTTTCTCGTAGACATTATGAAAATCTATGCTTTCATATTCTCTAATCGTCGACTCGAACCAATCAACGGGTTTCCAAATATTTGTATCACTCAGCATGCATATAATGATTCGTTTGCATCGATTTTGTGCGTATCGCAATTCGAGTTGACAATTCTCAGATTTTTCATAATCTGGCGTAATGAAGCAACATACCACAGCTGCATTCTCTACTCCATTAGCAAGGCTATGCAGAACAACAACTCATACATATTGTAGCAAGAAAGAATAATTATTTTCATGGACATACCTTGCATACATATCTTCCTTCATATCACCGTTTCCATCGTACCAAACAGGAATATTTTCTTCAGTAAGAATTCGCTCGATTTTTGACACAGTATCTCGACCATTCCAATTGTAAGACAGCATGACATGCTTCCCTCGAGGGATTGGAGAACTAAAGGATGCGAATTAAATATCAATGAAAGTAAAGATGCTACAAGGCAGCGGTTCAAATAGGTCAGGCTGGACCCTAGGACAGGCCAGGTAGGCCACTTTGAAATGACAGCCCACCTGGTCTATCTACTTTTAACTCAAAATCTAAGTTTCATTCGATAATTTGATGATGTGTTTTAGCAAATAGATAAGGTGCAGGCAGTTCGAACTTCGAGTAAAATGTTTGTTGCCTATTTTTTTACATCGTTTGATAGAGCAAGAGCCGCTGATCATGAAAATCTACTTTTTAACCTTAGCGAATACTTCCTTCCGGTCGAAAAATATGAAATACCTTGAAGGTGTCATTTTTCAAGAAAAAGGCATTTTTTTCGAATTGTTCAAAATTTTCTGCATTCGTCTTTGCTTCAGGTTCTGAAAATAATTTTTCCGATTCGGCATCAGAAACTAAGTAGAAATAAGTTGTTAAATCGACTTTAAATCCAACACTCTATTAATGGTGGCGCTTCAAATCCGATGGAGTCCATTAGCCATAGGACGATTTTGTAAACCTATCTAGTTTTTTCATGTAAATGATGGAATGAAATATTTTATCTCATTTTACTCATCATACCAGCCCTCATAACACTACGGATCATTTTTTTCTTGTTCCTTCCCTGTGCTGAGAAAAGTCGTTTTTACTGATATGATAGGATAAATGGGGCGGTCATTCTTGAATAAAATGCCTATTTTTTATTCAAATCGAGTAAAAATTTGTTCATATAGGTAAAAACTGATGGCTAATCGAATGAACAATATTTAAGGGTTCTCCGAAAGATCTTTAGAAGGTCTCTGGAGAACCTGTCCTAGAAAACGCCTGTATTATGCTTCGTTTATGTTTTTGTTTGATATTCTACGATGTGATTGAATTGTTGTTTTGCAGAGTTGGCTGAAAAACAATTTTAATACATCAGCATATATTTGACCTTGAGAATATGCTTCGATTGAACGCCAAAACCTTCGGAATAATTTTAGTGCAATTTGTCGTTCAACGAAATGTTTACGTGAATCCGATATTAACTTTATCATTTTCTTCAAAACTTTGATCTGTACGTGAACGAACAAATGCCTTTTGATTACATCAAAGACCTTCAATTGAGTTTAGTTCACAATGATATTTAGGGCAGTATATAATCTTAACATTATATTTCATTGCTAATATTTCAAGTTTTGTAACCTAGACAATAGAGTAAATAATAGAGAACAGAATATAGCTTCCAACTATGAAATGACTTTCACTTACATTTTGAAAAGCTCGATGTTTTGAAAATATTTCACGAATTTCATGTAATTTAACCTTAGCCGGTAGTTGTACACCTAGTTCTTTACATATTTCAACTAAGCCTTTTGATTTATCTTTGTTTGCCCTTTGTTTAAAATAGCAATCAATAGCTATTGTTGCGCCATTTTCATCTACATATTCAATTTTCTCAATTGGACATCAGGTACCAATATTTTTACCAAATTCTACCAATGAATACGCTGTCGTAGTATGAGTTCTTGCGTTGTCCACGATGATTTCTATTACATTATTTTTATATTCTTGTTTAAATTCTAGCATTTGGCAGAGCCTTTCAAATTGACTTCAGATGGTTTCGTTGTCAAAGTAGGCGTCTGTTCCGATATTAATACTGGCTGTGACTGTGCGACTAAGATAGTTAACATCATTGTCTGCGCTTAGTGATTTATATTTCCCGACTGCTTCTTTCCATTCATCTTCGCTAAGCCCAAAAAACGGTCCACTCGGATGCTGAACAAGAAAGTCCGACACCATGTGACTTCGACCACGTCCCTTTGAAAAAAAACGGTATATTCTCCTTGAAAAACCACCGTTTTGGACTAACTTCGCCACTTCGAAACGTCGATTCATCATGAACTAAATCGGGGAAATGTGAGAAGAAGGATAATAAGATGATATCTGAAACTATCTGAAAGCTTTGCTTACATATCAGTATTCGATGAGGTCATGAAGTCGGCAACTTCCACTTAGGTGTGTCATCATCCGTAATTGTATAATAAAAGTCTTTATTTGCTAGAAAATAATTAATAAATTCAGTGCGATGCTTTACCATATCGTCTCTTTCATGTCCTTCAAAGTATGGACGTTGTGAATTCGCTTCGAATTTAGCTCCCCATTTGCGAAGATCAACACGACAACTTCTCTCTGTTCTTATAAAATCATCGCCAGTTTGTTTTTCCAATCCCGTTAATTCATAATATTTTTCATCAATAAACTGAGTCAAATGCAAAGCCTTAAACTCTCCCGACTTACGCGAACATACTTGAACGACAAATGCTTTGGCATCTGCTTCAATCTCTGGAAACATATCATAAAACGAATCAGTCTGCTTACCACCACGTAAATCATTCGAAAACTCTTCATAATCTCCCTTGATAAACATTGTTGCCCATTTATGAGACGTTTCCGCTATCATAAAACCAACATCTTTTAGAAATTGATTAATGTCTTCCCACTTGATGTTGAAGAAACGCAGCGACATATAGAGTAAAGTTGTAAGATATTTCGTGTCACATTTCGACTTGCAAATTTCAGCAAGATCAACAATATCGCTTAAAAGAACCTTTTCATTAAAAGCTACCCCTTGATCATCAATATCCATGCTATATTCTTCATTTGACGACTCACTTGAGGACGAAACGACTACACTTGATCAACGACGAGCTAATGCACTTTGCACTTTACGTCTTCTTTTGTTCACTTTAGGCATAGTAGACTAAATTATTTATGCTAAAAAGGAAGTTATCTTAAAGAAAGACACATAATACCGTTAGCTCCTATTATCAGATAAGTTTTCTAGGCCAGGTTCTCCAGAGACCTTCTAAAGATCTTTCGGAGAACCCTTAAATATTGTTCATTCGATTAGCCATCAGTTTTTACCTATATGAACAAATTTTTACTCGATTTGAATAAAAAATAGGCATTTTATTCAAGAATGACCTCCCCATTTATCCTATCATATCAGTAAAAACGACTTTTCTCAGCACAGGGAAGGAACAAGAAAAAAATGATCCGTAGTGTTATGAGGGCTGGTATGATGAGTAAAATGAGATAAAATATTTCATTCCATCATTTACATGAAAAAACTAGATAGGTTTACAAAATCGTCCTATGGCTAATGGACTCCATCGGATTTGAAGCGCCACCATTAATAGAGTGTTGGATTTAAAGTCGATTTAACAACTTATTTCTACTTAGTTTCTGATGCCGAATCGGAAAAATTATTTTCAGAACCTGAAGCAAAGACGAATGCAGAAAATTTTGAACAATTCGAAAAAAATGCCTTTTTCTTGAAAAATGACACCTTCAAGGTATTTCATATTTTTCGACCGGAAGGAAGTATTCGCTAAGGTTAAAAAGTAGATTTTCATGATCAGCGGCTCTTGCTCTATCAAACGATGTAAAAAAATAGGCAACAAAAATTTTACTCGAAGTTCGAACTGCCTGCACCTTACAAACTTCATACATTTTCAAAAAATAACATTGAAGCATAGTAAATCAAACAAATATGGCGGAATGATTATTCAAGGCTCTTCTTGGCAATCAACGTCCTTGGCATCTTGAAGAGACCATGAACACAAATTTTGGTATTTAGTATTATCCATTCCTCGTGTTTCTCGATTTTTGTGAATTTGATTGAGTTTAAATCCTTTTTTTATGTCGTAGATTTATTACTGCCCAGGTCACTCAATCCTACCTGTAGTTTCCACCGGAAAAGATTGAATCGGACATCGGATTGCACTGGAATCCGGCACAATCCATAGATAACTCGACCGGATCCGACGTGGATTGCGTCGGAATCTTTGTCACAGAAATCCGGCACCGGATACTGGCGGAGCTGATAAGATCTTCCAGTTGTAAAAGTCGGATAATTTACGCTGACCCTACCCTGGAGATTCAATCCGACTTCTACATCTTGCCGGAAACCATCGGATCCGATGTCGGATTTCGCCGGAATACAGCGAATTCCGTTAAAAACCGATCGGAACCGGACCGAATTTCTCCAGATTTCTAACTAACGGATTCTGGACCGGATTATGCCGGAAAAGGATCCGATCGAGTCCTGTCGAATCCGACGATCGAAAACTCTGGTAACCGCTCGGGTCCTCCCACAGAGAAAGAACGGAAGACGAAGAAATTCGGAAAACATACCGCCGGTTGTAGTCGGAATCTGACTGATTTCATCATGATTTCCCGCATTTTACCGAGATTTCATCAATATTCCACTACATCTTTCTAAGATTTCTTCAAGACTTCTGAATCCTAGTAAGATGTCTTCAGATTTTTGCAGCATATCTCAGGATTTCAAAAGGATTTCATCCAGATTCCTCTGGAAGAATGTCCACTATTGTGGGAGGGGATTGTTATAGTATATCCGACAGAGAACTTGCTAGATTCGCGCTATCAATCCTGTAGGATTGATTATGCGTATCGGCAATGAATCAAGTAGGATCTTTCCTACATATGCGCTATGAATCATGCGAGGTACTTTCTTGTATATAAGACTTACGTCAAGAAAACTTTCTTGAATATACCTGAAACCTTAGCGTAACGAGTTGTTTATATAGATCGATATCAGCAAAACAAAACGGTGAATAGGTAGTTGACCGAAATCGAAATCACAGATTTCAACGCAATGTCGAAGATTTTAGAAGCATCACAAGGGAATGTTTATTGATAAGCTAAATAACGAGGAAGAAGTTTCAATAACTGTGCAAGCAACTGGATTTTTTTTCTAAGCATATATTGGTAATTTATGGTGGATTCATGGAAAAAAATTATATTGATTTCTGATAGAACATTTTCACATTTAAAGAAATTTCGCAATTTTTGCATCAATCATGATGTGATATTGCTTTCTATGAATGGACATTGTAAGATACAGATACCTATTACTTACGAGGGAACATATTCAAGTGTTAAACCGCTCTTCAATCGGGTATCGTCTCAAACGATAGAGCTCAGCAAGTTATTAAACACCCTAGAATAGTGCGGTTTTCCAGGTTTCTCATCTGGAGTTGTATGCGTTTTACTCGATTTTGGCCTCTAGGCAAAGAATTTTCTGAGAGCCTAAACAGTCGAATTTCGAGCTGAAATTTTGACCATAGATAGGTCTTACAGTCACTGGAAAATTCCGAAAGTTTGAGCGGGAACGGATGTATCCTTATCGAATTATGAGCTTATCATGAAAATGATCCTATTGAGAAACATATCCCAAAACAAGCGTTTCTTTAAAATATGAATATCTTGGGAAGGATACATTCGTTCTCGCTCAAACTTTGAGAAGTTTTTAGTGACTATAAGACCTGTGTATAGTCAAAGGTTCAACTCGAAATTCGACTGTTTAGGTTCTCAGGAAATTCTTTCCCTATAGGCCAAAATCGAGTAAAATGCACATAACTCCAGAAGAGAAGCCTGGAAAACCACACTATTCTAGGGCGTTTAATAACTTATTGAGCTCTATCGTTTGTGATTTTACCCGATTGAAAAGCGATTTGACACTTCAATATGTTCTCTCGTGAGACGAATTCACAATCCAATTATCGAATGTTGTTGTTTCCACGAAACATTCGCTACCGAGGTTAGTCATTTACAACATTTCCTGATTGTTTCCAATAACCGCAGGTGGCTGGTTTTTATCGGTTCTATAATGTGAAACACGGCAAAATCTGCTGGATGAATCTCTTGCATTCTTATATAATCCGGCAAGTTCCGACATCAGCAATTGAGGAGTTTCATCATGAAATCTAGTGTCATCTCAAACGGCGAATCCCGACTGTTTCTTGATACCAGATGACCCTGGATCATCTCGAATGTGACCAGATCCTAACATCAGACTTCATCGGTTCCGACTGTATGAATCCGACTGGAACGCGTCGAATCCGATAAACGGACATGAGAGGAAAATAGGGGATATCATCGGATTTCGATGGAAAGTAATCGACCGGATCCGACAGTCGTGTAGCGACGGATTTGAAACCCACCCGACAGGATCCGACGTCCCCTGTTCGCCCTAGATAGATATTCCGCCGGATTTTCTCGGAATATGCAGGACTTTATGACACTACATGGGCATTGCTCCACAATTCATCCTCCTACAGTATTACGAATGCTCCCACACTTAAATGCGTATATAATTATACCTATATCCTTATGGGCATATTACTATACTTATACCCTCATGGGTATATTAGTAGACCTATACCCTCATGGATATATTACTATAGTTATACCCTTATGGGTATATTAGTATACCTATACCCCGATGGGTATATTACTACACCTATACCCTCATCAATATATTAGTATACCGATACCCTTAAGAGTATATTACCATACTTATACCCTTATGGATATATTAGTATACCTATACTTCTATACTGAAAACAAAAAGGGTTTCGTAGTTTTGTAACGAATTCGAAACCCTTTTTTGATTTCGTATAATACTACGAAACCATCTATTTTTGATAATGGTTTCGTAGCGCTGTACGAAACCCTTACAAAGACGTAAAAAGCATCCAGGAAACCGTTTTGAGGGTTTCGTAGTACTATACGAAACCAAAAGAGGGTTTCGAATTCGTTACAAACTGCGAAACCTAAAAAGGGTTTCGTGCATATCACGAAACCCTTTTTTAATTTCGTATAAAGCCTTTTTTGTTTTCAGAGTATGGGTATTTTACTATAGCTATACCCTTATGGGTATATTACTATTCTTATACTCTTACGGGTATATTACTATACTTACACCCTCATGGGTATATCACTATTAGGATACCCTTATGGGTATTTTTCTATACATATACCCTTATGCGTATATTAGTATACCTATAGCGCTCAATAAAACCTAACAGGATGAGTTCATAGTTCAGCTACCGACTGTCATCGCTTTGATGAAAAACTAATTAACAATGTTGATCAGTGACAAAAGTTTCTGTCTGTATCCGATAACCACGGGTAACTGATTCCTAGCAGATCTGTGTTATTCGACATGACAAAACTCGATGGGTAGAACTTCTGCGTTTCTTGTGGAATCCGAGAAGTTCCGATACTAGTAATTGAAGGATTTATCACAGAATTCAGTGTGTTTTAAAACGGCGAATTCCGATCAGTTGTTGAGATCGGATAGCGCAGAATCATACCGGATACATGCTGATTCTAAGATCGGATCTGATCGGTTCTGAGTGTATTAATCCGATCGAAACTCCATGAATCCGACAAGCGTATATCAAAGGAATACAGTGCATTTCATCGGAATACGGTGCAGCGGAATCGACGAAATCTGATGGTCGTAGGACACCGGAAATGAAACCCGTCCCGCAGGAACCGACGTACCCAAATTACCCTGGGTGATTGAATTTTGTTTTTCTCTTGATCCCGATACTTTGAATGACATTGTGATCTGCCATCGAAAGTTCATTCAAAATATTCTTGGAAAAAAAGAGCAGCTATCTTTTAAAAGATGACTATGTTAGCAGTGTTCTAATTTCATCTACCTATCATCAGTATCCAGCTTATAGATTTGCAATTGATTATAAATTTTTTCAGCGTACCCGAGTACCTGTAAAATTTTTAATACCTAAGGACACCATCAACTCTGAAAAAAGGACAGAGCACGAAATTGATATTATTTGCCCATCCGTGCTGAGTCGTGTTTTTCGGATTCCACTAACGAAAGTATTTTTGTTAGATACAGGCAGCCATAATTACTTTCATTTTTACTTATACAAAGCCCTAAAAAATTAAGGATCCGATCATTCGACAGACATAAATCCTTTTTCATGAGAAATTTTAATACTTATATTATGTTATTAATTTTTTTCTACGTTCATGTTGAAGGGTGTGGGTGTGGGTGTGAGGGTGTGTGGGTATGGATGTAGGTGTGGGTGTGGGTGTGGGTGTGGGTGTGGGTGTGGGTGTGGTGTGGGTGTGAGTGTGGTGCGGGTGTGGATGTGGATGTCGGTATTGGTATGGGTGTGGGTGTAGGTGTGGGTGTGAGGGTGTGTGGGTGTGGTGTGGGTATGGGCGTGGGTGTGGGTGTGAGTGTGTATGTCGGTATGGGTATGGGTGTGGGTGTGGGTGTGAGTGGGAGTGGGATGTGGGTGTGGGTGGGTGTGGGTATGGGATGTGAGTGTGTGGGTGTGGATGTGAGTGTTGACCTATGAATGGTTGCACCAACAGCTACACTACCCACACCTACACCCACCCCCACAGCCACACTATCCACACCTACACCCACACCCCACACCCACACTCACACCCACACCCACACCCACACCCACATCCACATCATAAACTGCGATGTTCAGTGAATTTCATGATCACCGCATCAGCTAGTTAGACTTTATGGCATTTACAAACGAACTTACCATTCCTTGAAACAAGCAATCAATAGTCCATCCTTGATTTCGAGCGGTTGGCTCTTGAGATACACATGAGTTCCAGGCATTAGAATAACCTCTTGCTCCGCTTCTCCAAATGCCGAGTACTTGGAAATATCTTTGCCATATATTGTCTCAATGGCAAACATGGTCCCCTTTCCCTCGCTCATGTTTAAATAATTCTGAATGACATTGAGATCTTTTGAACAAGAATTCACAGTCCACCATATCTGCACAGCATTTTGAAAGAAATCACGACTAATATGGTGCGCAACGCCTCGCCACACCGTAGTTGTCAGTGATGGTAATTTCTCAAGAGCGGTAATCAATAGCTTCAAGAAAGCAAGCCATTGCTGCAGTTCATCTCGATTCTCATCTCGAAGACTGTTATTGAGTATGGAATGGAAATGGTTTGGCATGGTATAAAGGTAAATTGCGGCCGATTCATCCGGTGTTAGTTCCTTATTTTTTGTACAGTTGATTTTAGCAAGATTAACATAAACCTCAACTTCAGGAACACATTTGACATATTTTATAGCATCTTCTAATGACATTACAGGCAAATCTCGATAACCATATATCGGGCTGTAGTTCGTATCTTGTAAGATAGAGACACTACTATGCACAAAACAATTCTGCTTCACAGATTTCATATATTGTGCCATATTAATACTGGCTACCTATTATGGATGAAGTCAGTAAAAGCAGAGCATTAGAGATAGTTTTATTATCGTATTATAAGCTCGTTTTTATTCAATAGGGTGTGGGTATGGATGGAGCTCTTTTTTCTTACCGAGATCGACACTCGTACCTACGCCC
>CAJNOP010002313.1:0-18410 GCA_905250075.1 Rotaria sp. Silwood1 | reverse complement strand
TTGTCGAAAGTCCATCCCATTTAGTGCGAACGTCAAAAAAAAATACAGCTTTCGGCAATTGGCGGAAGTCAGTCCCGTTTACGACGAAAGTCAAATGAAAACACAACTTTCGACAATTGCCCAAAGTCAACTGCCAAAGTCAGCACTGCAAAATTCCTGTTTCCCAGTAAAAACAAGTCGCTGACCCACACCAACACCCACACCCTACACCCCATCCACACTCACACCCCACCTACACCCACATCACCCACACCCTTTTTGATGGCTATATGTGAAATCAACATAATAGGTAACCCATAATCTACTGGTACTTAGTGAGAAAACGATTTTTGGGTTGAAAATGTTTCCTTATTAGGCAAACAAGATGCAGATGTCAAGAACATCTTCGATAGGATGAAAACTTCGAAAGATGATAGTAATATTTCATGTTATGTGAACATTCACTATTGCTACTGATACTAGTTTTCATTATCGCGTGATTACCCAATCTCGTTTTTTATTTCCATTTTCGCGAAGAAAACAGAGTTCGCACTTCAAAATCCTCATTTTTTGAAGCGAATCCAGAATGAACAGAACTTCATATGAAAATTTTGAAAAAAACCGATCATGTAGGAACATGAAACTTTATAACAATCTTTAAACAAAAATCGTACGACTGCTTGATGTTTGGATCGTCTTGACACAAAAAAAACCAATCTCAAGTTATATGCGAGGGAAAAACTCGCAATTGACTGCTTGACAGTGATTTGTATCGTAATAAGAAAATTTCCATAGTTATATGACAAAAATGTTTCCTTATTCTTGTACATAACATTTGACTTTGAAACAGATGATTTCGTTCAAAAATCTTATATCATGGGCTAAGTCATATTAATAAAAGTTTGTTTCATAAAAGAACATGAGTGAGATGGATCATAAGGTTTTGTTTAACAAAAAAAAAGACATAGTACTTAAACAGGTCATTAGATAATCTTAGTGTCTATATTAATTTGTTCAAGAACATCATCCTGCATGACATACATTTTTGAATGCAAACAAAAGTCATTAATTGTTAAACTTACTTGAACATGTATATTTGCTATCTTCATTTAAATTGTAATTAATTCATAATAAATTATATAACGAATATTTTTCCTATAATGAGTAATATTTTTGATGTATTAATTATTTAGATAAATATAAGAAAATTTTAAAAGTTCGAAGTCGATTGTTTATAGAGTTACCATTAGAATTAATATCGAACTTTATAAGATAATAAAAAAGAGATCCTGGAAAAAGTCCAAGTAAATTTATTCCTACGATTCTAACTAATCAAACGAAAATATTTCTTTTATTGGGATGCGTCTTAGTCTATCTACTCATATTTTTGTTTTATAATGAGTGACAAAATGCTAACGTGTATATGATTATATTTTCCATAGAGCTCATTTTTGTATCGTATTGTAAATAAACTATTTAGCTTACTACTGTTATTAACAAAAAAATTCGTGCTTTTACTATCTGATTTACACTCTTAAATTCACAACGATTTTCTAAAATAATTCATACTAAGATAAGTATAGAAATAAAGAGAAAAATCAATAAAATTGAAATAAAATTATACAGCTAAATTTTATTTTACACCCTGTCTTCTAGTTCCATACGAGAAAATAATGGCTATAAAAAGATTTGAAAGACATAGAAAAATAAAATATCAAATATCGTAATGAGCAAAACATAGTATTACATGTAAAAAGTCTTTATGATTCTGTATCCCAATGGATCAATGCTGAATATAATTAGTTATCACTTTTATTTCGGTAGCGTTCTACAGTTAACCGCTTATTTTTATGAGCTATTTATTTAAAAAAATTGAATATTTTGGCTTCTTTATAATCAAGAAAATATTTGATTCACAATTCATATGATATCGACAGCAGTAGACACCATCCAAAAATTAGAAATTTAACATCGATTGAAGTGTAATCCGAGGAAATTCAAGGCATTGTACAATAAGTGAGTTTGAAACACTGCTACATACAATTCCGATATGCGTGTTCCAAACACTGAATTCTACTTGATTTCTTGAATTTCAGAATTCTGGATGGTGAAGATATCTCTTTTTCTGATATTATTTTTAATTAATTAATTGAAGAATTATTTCTTATAGATTATTATAAATAAACAGTCACAATCTAGTCAAAAACTGCACTCATTTATATATGTTTTGTCCTGTACATCAAAACTACTTTTAGATCCTGTTTTACAAAAGCTGTATTTAAAAGTCTCCGTAAGACCTCACGGAATTCTGACAAACTTCGTGTAATTGTAAAAGACAACGTGTGATTTAAGAAGACTTCAAGAAAATTCAGAATTGAAGTCTCTGTTTTTTTTTTCTCTCATGTAAGCTTTAACTTGACGAATAAAAGCTTCGAAGTTTCCTCCATTATATAGTGGAAGTGTCAAAATTCTTACAAAGAAACTATATGTAAGTGTATTTCTATTAACAAACATGTCAAGAAGATTGATAATAACAAATGGTAATATGCATACATTTCGTATTAAATAATGTAAAAATAATATCCGAATCAAATTACGGCCAAGACATCGATGAAGATTGTTTATACTTGGTAATTCAGGTCTAATTTAACGTAATTGACGACGAATATTTATCGCTATAAGTAAACATAATAAACTCATACACATAGATGGAAAAAAACAATAGATCACTAAATAAAATATTCTTCAAAATGAATCATATGTTCCTTGTTGAGGATAACAAATTATATTTGATCCATTTGATTGAGTTTCAAAATATATAACCATATGTGAATAAAGAATAGCAACCAGAATAATTACTCCACAAATACATCGTTTTGCTATTTTATTATTCTTCCACGAACGATGTATTATTGATGGTGAACTCGAACAATATCGATCAAAACAAGCTAATATAAAAAGATAAGGTGATAAATCTAAAGGCATATAGTCAATATAAATTCTGAATTTAGAAACAATGCGTGATGAAGATCCAATACCAATAGAGAACCCATCAATAAGAAGTCTGTTAAGTTTTGTTAAATAAATTGCCAAATGTTGTCAATTGAAGCAGCAATAAAATATAATGCATATGATGTACGTAAAAATCTAGGACGAGTGAATATATATAAATTGAGAGCATTCCTGGTTGTTCCGAAAATTATGAATAAAATCCAAAGAATTCTTGTTAATTGTTCAGTAATAGCAAGCAACAAGTCTAATAATTAAAAACCGATAATATTATTTGTAATATGTTAAAAAACATGAAAATAATAGTAATATGTATAGCTCCGCTTATGTAATTATCTTCTCGAAAGAAAAAAAATCCTTATTCGGTCTTTTTAATGATAATTAAAGCATGTTATTTTTCTGAGATCACTTCTAATTACAACGTTGAAGCATAATTTATTATAGAATATTATAAATAAGCAGTCACGATCTACTGGAAAGCAACGCTAATTTATAGATTCTTGATATGAAAAATATTAATTAGTGGAATAAGTGGTATTTACAATAATCTTAATTGATAATGCTCTGTAATCGAAATTATTATTCATTAAAAATTATCAGTAGCGCATAATAAGTGAAGACAGCTATGCTTACAAACATAAAAACAGATGACACATAAGCTAAGGCTGTAGTGCGAAGCACTGTCGAACCTAGAATTTGGAAAATAATTGGTAACCATAGTCACAAAATGTGTTTTGAAGTTAATTCGGAATCGTATTCGCTCATTTTTAGGCGTTTTATACTAAAAAAAACCGAGAAATATTTAGAAGAAAAGGGATAATTCTTCATTAATGCGACATATTTTGGCAAACTGGATTGTCGATTTTGTCGAAGTATCAAATTCAGCAAAACAGCCTCTGTTTCTATATTGTAAAAAGTAGAACGAGAAGTTTGATGCATGATTAAATATATTCATCACAAAATCAGTTATTAGGAAAAAAAATGAATTTTGAGCTAAATGAAAATCGATAAATGTTGTATCAAAAACTCATGAAATTTATAGTACTTAGTATATGAGAGTTCTTGACAAATTTTCATTAATCTTTTGTGTTGAATTCGTTCTGAACCTCTATCATTGAGTGCAATACAATGCACATACCAAGTGTTATCTTCGATATAGTGAAAGCTTTGAAAGATGGCAGCAGTATTTGATCTAAGGTGAACACTCTTAAAGTCATCGTGACACAAAAAAAACAATCGTGAGTTATATATTGGGAAAGAAAAACAGACTCGAGATAGGCTACTGCACAGTGGTTCATATCATTGTATCTTAGAGTGGACTTCGAAAAGGATAATGGTTTTTTTTTAAATTGTATATCATCAACTAAGTGATGTAAATAAAAATTTGTTTAATAAAAGAACATGTGTGAGATAGGTCAAAAGGTTTGTGTTTGACAGAAACAGAGACATGAGATCTAAACTAGTTCTTAGATAATTACAGTTTTCATATTAAGTTGTTGGAAAGCATTATAATACATGACATTCATAATGAATGCAAGCAAATGCCATTAATTATTAAAATTACTTGAACATGAACTTTAGCGATCTTTATGTAGATTTTAGTTAATTGATTGAAATATAAATGTATGTTAGGTATGTGTGCTCTAATGAGCAATTTCTTTGATGAATTAATTATTGAGATGGAATGCGAGCAGTTTTTTTCTCAGCAAGTCTCTTGTAATTGTTTATCGAAATTGTATAGGTTATGTAAATATATATTTTAGAATGTTTTTCAAATGTTAGAAGTCGATTGTTTATAGTTGGCATTACAATGAATCCTAAACTTGTCAAGAAAATTTCAAAAGAAACAAAATCTAATTGATTTTCTTCATAAGCTTCTAATTAATTAAATGAAAATATTGCTTACAGTGCAAATTTTCTAGGTTACTGAGTTGTGTCCAATCAATTTTCACTTCGAGAGTATGGCTATTCGATCAATCATGATGAATGAAGTGAAGATCTGCTTTGGTTTCGTTCTCTGGTCTTCGCTTGCTACTCTATGAGTATAGAATCACTAAGAATCTAACTGATCGAATTTCAAACTGAATTTTAGTCCATAGATAAACTTTATAGTTATTAGAAAAATGTCAGAACAAACGTATTCTTGCTACGATATTTACAATGTCAAAACATGCCTGCGCTTTAGACTTTTTCTATAATATACGAATGTTCTGATGCGAATATGTTGATTCTAGCTCAAACTTTAGGAATGCTCATCATGTCTATAAGGTTCACCTGTAGACTAAATTTCAGGTCAAAACTCGAGTGAAACACCCATAATTCAACTAACGAAAATTGGATAACTAAAACAAAATAGGCTTTTTCACTACAAGTCATCATCAATCGCATAGATAATAGTTTCAAATCAAAAGCGATGGGACATTTAAGAATGTTTCCGTATCATACATACCTAGACTATATACACAATGTAAGTGATGACCAATAATAATTGCAATAAATTGACGTGTGACAATATCTTCTACTTCCATATGACAAGAGATTGAAAATGCAACACCTATTGAAATAGCGTTCGAGAGAATTCAAGGTATTCTACAATAAAGGAGCTTAAAACATTGTCACAAAGAATTTCACTAATGAATATTTATCAAGACTAGCAAAATACAACCCCTATATGGATACTTCAAATATTAAATTACACTTGATTTCTAGACAATGGATATATCTCCAGAAGAAGTCTTATATTATATATCAAAATTTTGTAACAGTATCAATATAAAAAGCTCAAAACGTCTACATAATAGAACATGCTCGACTTTGTGGTGTAATAGGTGCACTTCGAATTCGTTGTGGCTTTTTTTCTTGTTGTTTCATTGCTGTTGTTGGTCGTTGCATATCAATTAAATATCGTTGAGATTTTTCTGTTTGTACTTCTGGTATATAGTGTTTTAATCGAGCAAGTACTAATTCAAATTCTTTTCCAATCCATCTTTCATTATCATTTTTTAAATGTCGAAAGTCAATATAAGATTTTTCAGCAAATATCATTGACATTGGACCAACTGGTGGCCATGTACTTGTTTCTTCAAGTAATAATGGTATAATAGGTTTTTGAAGAGCATCAGCTAATGCCATTTCTCGTCGACAATTAATTGATTTTATATATTTGGATGTAACACATGATAAAATACATTTAGCATGACGTATTCCAATATCAATTTTTTCAAATAATGAATCACCACCACCCATTTGAAATATATCAAGCCAACAACAATAACCTAATTTTGTTAATTTTTCATATAAATTAATAATATCTTTTTGATAATCCCATTGATATGATATCATTATTTGTGGATGAGTAACAATAAGTGGTATATTATTTTGAATTTGAATTTTATCTTTCTTATTATTTGTTATTTCTGTTTGAAGAAAAATTAAATTATCAATACGTGGTACAAACCAATTATAATATTGTTGAGTAATCATATCAGGATCAGGTGCAATATGATAACGTATTTGACCAAGTAATTCAGTAAATTTATCTATTGGCCAATAATTTTCATCATTAGTTTTTCTATCATAAAAACGTATATATAAATATTCACTCATTATTGGTCCAAGTGCACCTTCAGGTGGCCATAATTGTTTTTCCATTTGTAAAGGTATTAATGGTTTACCTGTACTTATTGTTAAATGAACTTCACGTAAACAATTATCAGATTGTGCATAATTTTTATTCATACAACAAATAATAACTTTAGCACCACGTATACCAGCATCAATTTTAGAAAATAATCTATCACCACCACCCATTTGTCCTATATCCATCCAACAAGAATAACCAGCTTGTTCAAGATTTGTTTTAAGTTTTAAAACAGCTTTTTGTGAACCCCATTCATAAGATAGAAAAATTGGTGGCAAACGTTTAATATCCATTGTTATATCATCTGGTATAAGTTCACCAGCAGTTGTAAGAGCTTGACGAATTATTTCTTCAACATCTTGTCGACCTATATCATTTAAAATTTTTAAAAGTCCATATGTTGCTTCATCAGTTTTATGTGTCATAAACCATTCATTAAGTAAAGACATTGATGGATCAATTTGCATAGACCAATGTTTTAATTCACTTGTTGAATAACCAAAACGTTTACCAAGTAAACGCCAATCATTATTAGTACGTATATTAAGAAGTTTACATACATCATGACCCCATATAGATGGAACATAACTTAATGTTTTCATATCGATACGTTCTATTTCTCGAGTATGTTGTTCAACTTGTTCAGCTATATCATTTATACGTGTATCAAATATATTAATATGTTGATTAAGATTGGTAATCTATTTATTAGAAAAAGAAAACAAAAGGATTATTATTATTAGTGATGTTGAAGAAAATAATAATGAATTTGTTATAAATTATTTCTCAATTCGATCCAACTAGTTAAAAAAGAGAATTATTTTGATCAAGATTAGATAATGAAGAAGTATATTTTCTAGAAATACTAACTGACCGAAATCTACAATGTGGAATAAAATGATTGAAATTTTTAGTTTATCTCTTTTCTTTTTTTTTTTGTTTGAAAAATTTTAAAAAACTCTGTAAAGAAATTAATTAATTAAAAAATCTTACATTTAATTCTTGATGTTTAACTATTTTTGTTATATTTTGTACATCACGTTCTGTATGAACAACACGTTTTTCTATTTGTTCTATTTCATTAAGTGTACGATTAATAGCTGCTTGATTTTCCTCACTTAATTTGTTTCCATCAATAAAATTAATTAAAGTTTGACAAGAAGAATTTGATTCAAATAGTATTAAATCATTACGTTTAGTTGCAAGAATTTTTTTATATTTAATACCAATTAATTGACATGTATAAAAAATTTGTGATTTTAAATCATTTGAAATATTTTTTGTATTTTTTATTAAATTAATTAATAAATTAATATATTCATCAGCTGTTTTTTCACCTTTCATAATTGTTGATGCAATTAAATATTGTTGTAGACAACTAAATGCTGCTAAACTATGTTTTTCAATAACATAATATAAAAGTTCATTTTGATATTTATCAAATAAATGTGATTGTGCATTGGCTACATAACCGAGTGTTTGAAAAATAGAATTTATTTGATCAAATGAACTCGTATGATTTTTAATTGAATTAAATAAATAATCAATATGTTTTGATGTTATTATTTCTGGATGTACTTTAACAATAGTACCGAAAAGAATAGATAGAGATGTTAAATATTGACCATTACAATCGAAAAGAGCATGAATAAGATCATCGAGTCGAGCATGAAATGATTCTGGTTGTTTATTGTATAGTGGCTACAAATATTTCACAAGCTTTCATAAAAATCCATGTATAAAATCTGCCTTTAAAATTTTGTGTTTGTCAAAAGATCGATCTACAGATTTTCCGAGATTTAAAGCAAGATTAGTAATAGCATATGTTTCAGAAATAGAATCTGCCAATATCACAAGTCTTCTCTAGAGAAAACGAAGGAAGAGGGAAGAAGAATACCACTGTTTTTCGACTATCATATGGTTTTCGGTGTTGACTGGTAGCAGATTCACTAGTCCGATATCTTTCCTACAACTAATAACAGCGTAGCACAGAGTTTTTGAGCTCACTTACTTGAACTCTCCATAGAAACTTACTGGCTCCATGAGCAAGTGTATATGAGGTCATAATCTAAGTACTATTGTATTCATGGTGCGAGATAATAGCTGTTAGTAACTTGTTCCGAATCATACTATGATGACCCTCCTCCAGAGATATCGATATAAAAGACTGTACTGCGTAAGGAGCAGATATTTGAACCTTATTACAAATCAACAAATTCATATTTTTTTTCTGCTCTCAATACCACAATATGATTTAGGTGCGTGAGTTCTCTATTTGATAACACTCATACTTCCCCATTCAGTAACTTCCCTGAAATTACAAACTTCTATCGCGACAGAAAGTTTAATCAAAATATATTGGCTTCTCAAGTAATGCAAAAAAGAGTTGCAGAAATCATTTGCTCAATAAATTGAATTTTATTACGAAATCTTTTCTCCCTATAGTTCATACTGATGTTTTTCACATTCGAATAGGATTATTAAAAGTTTCTTGTCAATCAATAAAAACAAATTCATACAAAGTTCACCATTTAGAACACTACGTAAAACCGAATAATCTCACTTATAAGTAGAACCTGTCGGATCAGTCTTGGGTCTAGCTAGATCCGAGTCTGGAAATTTAAAATCCGGCAGGTACTAATTACGAAATACAAAAAACCGGAAAAAAGCATCTCGTACTTTCAGGACAATTATCTAATTTCAATTAAAAAATTTCATTCAGATTATCAAATTGTGAGTCGGTCGAATGCATAAATTTTTGATCCAAAAGTTTCTACTTACAGGAAGTATTGACAATAACGTTAATTGTTTATGATCGATGATTTCATTAAGAAATTGTGAAGTATGATTAACAGCTATATTTGGATATTTTATACCAATGATACTCCAAAAATTAATCCACCATGAATGTAAATGTTGTTCATCTTCGTTATATACTAGTTGATATAATCGATCCAGACAAGGTTCATAAGGACGTGCATCATCTTCATTCTGAATATATAATCCAATTCTACACCATAAACCTAAACTAATTGCATGTGATAATGTCATATATCCATTTTCAGTAGTAAATGGACAATTAAATGCTGCTAAAGAAAATGAAACTATTTGTTGATGTAATGTTATTGGTAAAGTTTTCAATTGTGCAAGACATTCAGCTAATAATTTACCCATATACTTAGAAAAATACAAATAATAATAATAATAATTAATTTTTGATTTCAACATAAACTTACTCTAAAAAAATTATCATGAAGTTGATGAAAATCATAAGTTGCATCATTATTATCAATTTGTTTTTGAAATATTTCAAGAAATTTACTACATATATCAACAGTTATTTGTTTTTGATCAATTAAATCTATCATAGTTTGTCCCATACGATAAACATGTTTACCATATGGTTGACCTGTTTCATTATTAATAATTGTTGACCATTTTAAAATAGCTTGTAAAGCTAAATCATGTGTTGCATGTAATATTGTTATATTAGTTTTACTTCGTTCACAAATTAAACTTAAAATTTTTTCTAACTGATCAATATCAGTATCAAATGTATCATTAAGAATATTATCATAAGTAATACATGCTTGTATAAGTTGAGTTATTTTTTTATCTAATTGTTTCCATGGATAAAAATCACTTATAGATATTATACGATCAGCAATTTTAGGAGCTTCAATTATATTTAAATTAAGTATTGCAAGAATGAAATCAAAAAATAATTCTGCTAATTGTTTATTAAATTTTTTCTTTGTTAATTCATAAGATATTGATGATATTAAAGTTTTACATAAAAGACTTCGTGATTCAATATTAACTAATGAACATATATGAATTAACATATGAAGTAATTCTTCAAGATTAAGTATTGAATTAAAATGAATAATAAGAACATTATTCATAAAATATTCTGCATGATCAATTCGATTTTGAGATACAAGTTTTTCAATAATTGTATATATTTCAGATACATGTATTTTAAATAGATCAATTTGACATTGATATGATTTAGAAATCCAAAGAACATAATTGGATGATATAGAAGGTTCAAGACATGTTGTTAAATAAGATAATGCATCGTCTGAATTAGTATAACTATTGAATAATGTTGGTAATGTACGTTCAAAAACAAGAAGAACTTCTGACCAAATTTTTGATTGGTATGAATTACGAGATGCCCATCTAGTGAAATAAATATATATATAGCTTTGTTGAAGAAATACAATGAGAGAAAAGAATATTAAAAATTATTATGATAACTGTCAAGTAAACGATCAAACTGTTTATTGTGCTAAAGAATATTTTTGGAGAATGATTTATCAGAAAATTTTTAAACTTTAATGGTAGATAGATCTTGATAAGTAGAAGAAAAATCTGAATGATTCCTTGCAGGAGATATTAAGGTTGTGAACACAAATATATCGTTCTCTTTTTTACAATACGTCTAATAGGACTAAAGACTATTTTATCTCTTTCCATACAAAGAAAATCATCAAAATCTTGAGAGCATTCCCAAACATAAATGTTTTTTTTTTTTGTAAACTCCGAAAAATACTAGCGGTATATTACACTTTCAAACAAAAAACACTTTCCGGTTAGGATAAGTAGAAGAAAATTTCAGCAGGGTCGATTAATTCTTGGAAAACGACCAATAGATAGAGAATATTCGAAAAAGTCTATATAGACTATAGAAGTAGCAAAAATGAAAGATCTAAAAATAGTTGCTTTATCAGAAAGAAGATTCCTTCCATCAACCGAAAGACATAACAAATACAATAAACCATCCGAATTCTCTATTTTTTCTTCGAGATTATTAATCTATTCGATTACGCTATTTGTTTAATCAAATAAAATTCAACAAAACCATATTTTTCTATATTTGTAATGAATTTATAAGAATTTACTCAACATAGAGAAAATACTACTTTGCTTATTTTAATGAAATGCCTTCATTCTCAAGTTACTCCGTTCAATCCTACAGGATCTACTAAAACCAAACATTATCCGTCATTGAATATCGAATTCAAAACGATAAATGATTGTAAAAACTTTCCTTTGCATAAATTCATTGTTCATTAGAAGCAATCAATAAAATAAAACAATCATGAATTAGGGATGTAATAATGATGCATCATACCTTCGACGCCCGTTGTATCAATCTTACATACAAGTTTATAGTAGTTTTGGACTGATTTGGATTTTTCGGCTGAGGAGGCCATTTCAATAAAATAGGTGAATTTGACAAAGTTAGATTAAGAGTGTCAATCATTTTTGAGAGTTTTTTTTGTGCATTACAGAACGATAAAAATAAAAATGCAATTGTAAAATTACCTGTACAATTGTTGAAAACTACTTCTCATATGAATCATTGTATCTTCATAATTTAATTTGTTTTTATCCATAGTTATTGGTGTAAAAATACCTCGTGTTACAAAATATTCCCATGCTTCATGTATTTTACTATCGAAATTTTTGTCTAAAAATTCATGTTTTTGTAAACAATTAAATATAATATCAATTAAATCATTAGATAAATTTTTTGTTAATTCTTCACCAAGTCGAAAAATAAAATAAAAGTTTTGTAGAAATGTTAAATAAAATAAATTATTTGTATTTAATATATTTAATATACGACAAAATATTCGTACTAATTCATTTAATGATGGTTTCGGATCATCTATACATTGTTTAATTATTATTTCGAGAAATGTTAATTTTAAATAAAGTATTACTTCTGTATCAGCTAGAATATAATCAACAAGAGCATCTAATGATTTGATTTTGGCAATAATAAAATCAATTTCTGAATTCGTATTCAATAATTTATTTAATTTATTAAATATATCTGGCCATTGATTTTCAAATTGTTTATTATCATGAGTTAATTGTCGTATGAATTCTTCCATGATGTCGATTGTAAAGAATAAAATCAAAATTTTTCTTTTTATTATCGTTTCGAATATGTGTAAATAGAAACAATGTATAAGCAAAATTTTATGACAAAGAAGAACAACATCAATGTCATTTAATATGACAGATGAAATAGTAGAAAAAAAAATCTTATTCGTTTCGTTCTTATGTAAAGAAACCCCTCCAAAAAAAAAAAGAAATCTTATTCCCTAATGACATATTTCATTTTATTTTCATATTACTTCTTATATCCATACATATTTATATAGAAAATATACATAAGAGATCGAAAAAAAAACACACATGTCTTTTTAACTACGAGTATTTGCAATATTTTCTCGTTCATCAAATTGATTTAAATCTAATGTAAGACAATGACTAGTTATACAATCGCCGGGCTAAAAAAAAACAAGAAACAACAATTTGTTTAATGAAATAAAATTTACTTCAGGATAAATGCCAACAAGTGCATCAGCACGTGAATAAAATTGTTCTTTTAATGATATAACAATACATTGAAATTCTGATGCTGATTGTTCACGAATAAAATCAGCTACTTTACCAATATTTGTATTATCAAGAGCAGCATCAACTTCATCAAGTAAGAAGAATGGAGCTGGTTTAAAACTAAAAATAGAAATTAAACGAAAGTCACTAATGAATGAGAGGATGAGGAAAACTACAGTTAACTTTAGTACTTCTCTGATTGCTTGTACTTCTAACTAAATATCGCTGAAGCAATAGTCTTGGATTCATTTGTTCGATTATTACTATTCTTTATTAAACAGAATACTATCTTCGAAAAACTAAAATCGAACCTTGAATGCCTTAAGGGCATCCTTTCCTTTCCGAGGGTTCTTAAGAACAGTTCAGTAACTTTTTTTTTGAAACTTTCAAGGTAGATAGATCTTGATGCGTGGAGCAAAAGTTGTCATAGATTCAAAACTCTTGAATGCTTTCATCTGGGAGATTTTGGCAGATCAAAGGTCAAAAATGGCCTAAAGTTTTCTGCCTCACAAACGGCTACATTATATTTTTCAGGACTGAAATGTTTTCTCTGACAACTAGAAACAAATCTGGGTGTATCTTTTTGTTTTCTTTGAAAAATATTATTCACGAAGGTCAGAAGAAGCAAAACAGTGGAGACACTATTAAAAAAACCTTCACCCCAATTTGATTGAACTACTCATAAAAAAATTTTCTGATTGAAAATCTCGTTTCGAGAAAAAAAAACCAAAGACAGTTTTGTACCATGTAAAAAAAGTGTTTTGATCTTCTCAAAATGTGTGCGCTAGATAGTGGACATCTACATTTATATACATAATACAAAAAAGATAAATCTTAAAATTTTTGGTTGGGAAAGTCTTCTTAACTGACATTAGCTATATTTTACCTATCAATAGAACTCGCTGGCACTAAGATAACCTTCGAATTGTTAATACTCATAACTCGTTGATCGAAATGCGCAACTATGTCAATGCATCTTCCAGCTAGGATAAGGAACATGTATATGAAAGTAATTTGAAATTTTGTTTAGAAATATGTCTATTGATTTTTAGCATGCACAATATTTCTCAAGATATTAATTTTTTAGGACGGTTTTTATTATTGTAATCCATTTCGTCGTATAGGAAAACACTTTTGAAATTTGACTATCACGTAAAATGAAATCTTCTCATTGTAACTGTATATTTTAATTACATATGATTAGAAAATAAACAAACCTTCTTAATGCAAATAAAAGACATATAGCAGCAACAGTTTTTTCACCACCAGATAAATTTTCCATAGCTTGAAAACGTTTACCAGGTGCAACACAATTATATGTTATACCACCACGATATGGTTCTTCAGCATCTTCAGCTGTTAAACAAGCAACAGCAGCTTGTGAATTTGTTAAAGATTTATAAATATCATCAATACATGATGATACATGTTCATAAAGTGCATTAAAACGATCATAACGTTCTTTTTTAACTTTTTCAAATGCTTGTCGTGCACGTTTAGCTGCATTACGTGCACGTTCAAATTCAGCATTTGTTAATTCAAATGTTGTTTTAACTTCACGTGAACGTGCATCTATAGTTGATGTTTGTGGTAAATGTTTTTGTAATTGTATTTCAATATCAGATAATTGTTTAATTAATAATTTTTCTTCTTTATCAATTTGTTCATAATTTATTTTTTTTAAATCATCACGTAAACGTTTAAAATTTAATTCAAATCGATCTTCTAAATCATATATTTGTTTTGTATCTTGTTGACTTGTTAATATACCATCACCATTTGATATTGTTGATGAATCAGTTGTTGTTGTTGATGATTGTGTCATTGATATTGTTGTTGTAGAATTATTTTGTGTTTGACTACTTACTACACTTGTATCATCAGATGAAGATGTTTCAGCAAGTGATATAGCTGCCATTGAACCAGCATTACCACGAAATGGTAATGAAATTTCATTTAACTATTAAATATAAATGAATGAAAATATATAAATACTAGCGAAATCTCGTGCATGATGCATGGCTGTTTTCTTCATGAAAAGATTCACATCTATACTTTAATCCTGATTCGATACCAGACAATCAGACACTAATACTCTTGTAGCCTTGCCAACTTAAATCTTTGGAGCTTATAACCTTCTCCTTTATAGCCCGTTCCCTTAGGGCTCCTATAGGCTTAGGACCTTTGACGCGACACAGAGAAACACACAGACACTGAACCTTATATATATATAGATAAGAATTGAAGATTCTTTATACAGTCATTCTTAAAGCGAAGAACTTTATATTTTGAATCTATTCCAGATTTCTTTATTATTCATTAAATGAATATCGTCTCGTTTACGAAGCAAAATTTTATTTACTTTAGCTGTACGATAATAATTATGTCGCTCTAAACGTAATTTTTCAATATCACTTTCAATAAGTTGTAAACGTTTTCGTTGTTCATTATAATCTTTATTTAATTGTGTTGCACGTTTTGTACATTCAGCTATTTCACGTTCTTGAAATTCAATTTTTTTCTTATGATCTAATAAACGATCTTTTATATCAGCAATTTCATGTTGAAGATCTTCAATAATCTAAATAAATTTAAATAGAATTCTTTTTTTTTTTGTTTGTGTTTTAAACAATACTTTTCGATATTTTTTTTCATTTTTTTGACATTTTTGTAAAGCATCTTCTAATGTTGAAACTTCTTGTTTTATTTGTTCAACATGACCAGCTGTATCACGAGATCGTTCAAATTCAAGCATTGTTTGAATTTTTGTTTTTTGATTTTCAAATTCTAAACGTTCTTGTGCTCGTTTTTCAGCTGCTTGTAATTCTCGATCTTCATATACACTTTACAAAAAAGACAACAAAGAAACATTATAATAAATAAAAAAGAAAAAAACAATTAACAATATATATTTATATATTACCGAATATTAGCTACACGAATTTGTTTACAAAATTCAGTAAATACAGCATCTTCAATTTTATTTTTTTCTATACGTAATTTTGATATAAGTTTTTCTCTTTCATCAATTGATGCTTGTAAAGCATTGATTCTTGGCTAAAATAATATAATTTAATAAATATATATGTGAAACAATACCAGTAGACCGAAAAACTAGACATACAATCATTTTAACTAATAAACAGAGAATTTTCAATTTTTAGGAATGCATCGGAACCACCAATGAAAGATCTACAAAACTACACAAGGCCTAACTTTATAGTAAAATCTGTAATATATGGTTCGATATACCTTGATCTCCTCTTTTCAGCGGTGAAAACCGCAGATCTCTATCGGAAATTATTCAAAAAAATATCTACTGCTCTTCTATTTTGAAAGTTTCAATTGGAAATTCTAAAGTCAATTTTCAATATAACTTTAGTGAGTACGAGATTTTGTTAAGAATGAAGTTTTTTGAAAAGTTAAATCATTCTAAAAATTTACTTCATATTGAATAAGTTTTGTTTGTAAATCGACAAGATCTTTTTCCATTAAAATTCGAAGTTTTTTTTCTGCTGTTTCTTTATCTGTTTTCGAATAACGTAAACGACTTTCAAGTTGTTGTAATTGTGCACTAAAATAAAAAAATAAAAAAAAAATATCATTTTTATTTTTTTTGTTTGATATTTCTATTAACCGTGCATTAATTAATTCAGCTTCACGTCTTTTTTTCTTTTGTTGTTCTTTATATTCATCAAATAATTTATCTTTACGTAAACGTAATGTATCAAGATGTTTTTCATCCCAACGTTTAGCACGAGCTTTTAATTCACTATTAAAATATCAAAAAATTTAAATTTAATAAAAAAAAAGAAATTTTATTTTTTTTACCTTGATCCACCTGATATAATACCTGATTTACTAAAAAGTGTACCATTTAATGAAACAACTTTATTTTTTTGATTTCCACTTTCATATGCAAGTTTTCGAGCATCATCATCATTATCACAAACAAGTGCATTACCACATGCATAAAGTAATGCTTTATAATATTGTTTATCATATTTAATAACATCAAGTATAAGTTTAACATTTTTTGGTTCTTGTAATTCTCTAATAAAAAAAAATAAGGTTTTTTGGGGGGGTTTAATAGAAAATAAACAAACAAACCGAAGTTGTTCATTAATTGGTGTTACTTTAATATAATCAAGTGGTAAAAATGTTTCAGGTTCATAACGATGTTCTTTCATATAACGTAAACATGATTGTACTGTTGTTTCACGTTCAACAACAATTGAATCCATATTACGACCAAGAACTTTTGTTATAGCCATTTGAAAACGTTTATGTGTTGGTTCACATAAATCAATCAAACGACCATACTAAACAAATTAATTTTTTTTTACAAAATTAAGCGTGTTTTATATATATATATATAGTTGTAACATTCCACTATACACCATTTATTTCATGTCAATCTATAGAATGACTTTTAAAGAAATCTTTAGCATCATCTACAAACATTAACAATTTCAACTCTGTACCAATGACTATAACAGATTGATATTTAAAGAGCGTAACCAGAAGATAAGCAATATATTTGATTTCTAGTCTCACAATTAATGAATATTGTCAATGAGTTTGAGCAGACTTACACAATTGTTGCATTACATCGATGCTTGCTTTGCAACAATAGTTGTGCCACCGGAACAATGTTCGAATTGGTGGCGTAATCAGAAAATCGTCGGTGGGAGTGCAAAGCTCCATTTTTCGAGACGGTGTCCCATTGTTTTCAAAGACTCTCTGTACATTTATTTAGTACTTTTCCTCATCGGTGGAGAGCCAAAAATCTCGAGTGGAAGGGTGCCCTCCTTCCTGAATACGCCACTAGTTTGACTCGGGTCGGATCACCAACAATTGACTGATTTCAAAGTTTTTATGAGACAAACAGCAATTTCAGATGAAATAATGGTTTCTTTGTTTCGAATATACTTATTTCAATCTAAATAACGATTTTCACAAAGTTACATGATTTTTTTCAACTTTAATTATGAATCTAATATATTTAGATTTTTTCAAAAAATTCAATTTTATTCTTTGTAAGATTTAGTTTATGTTATTTGCTAAACGAGTCAATAATATTTACGTACCACACCAGGAAATTGTTTAAGATTTTCAATAAGTTCTGCACGTCGTTGTGCACGACTTGTTTCATTTCGATCAGACTATTAAACACAAATAAGAATGTTAAAATATTAATAAAATAAATTACTTACACGAGCTTCACCAATATCTTTATTAACTTGATCAAGTTCTTCTTCAAGTTCAGTACAACGTCTTCGACCATCGGTTACTTCTCGTTCTAATAATTGTGCACTTGCTTGTTTATCACTAAGTTCTCGTTCAAGATCACTAAAAAAAA
>CAJNOP010002312.1:0-10288 GCA_905250075.1 Rotaria sp. Silwood1 | reverse complement strand
AAGGTTCAACAGCATTCTACCACTTCGATGCGAATCAAAGAGATGAATAGAATGTTGATGAATAGGATTCATTTGTCATATGAGGTTTACTCACAGATTCAACATCATTCTACCACTTCGATGCGAATGAAAAAGATGAGTAAAATCTTTATGAATAGTATTCATTTACGATAAGATGTTTACTCAAAGGTTCAACAGAATTCTACCAGTTCGATGCGAATCACAGAGATGAATAGAATGTTGGTGAATAGTATTGATTTATTATATGATGTTTACTCATAGGTTCAACATCATTCTACTACTTCGATGCGAACGAAATAGATGAATAGAATCTTGGTGAATACTATTCATTTGTGATAAGAGGTTTACTTAATGGTTCAACGTCATTCCGCCACTTCGATGCGAATGAAATAGATGAATAGAATGTTAATGAATAGTATTCATTTGTCATATGATGTTTACTCATAGGTTTAACATCATTCTACCACTTCGATGCGAATCAAAGAGATAAATATAGTGCTTGTAAGTAAGAATCATTTGTTTTTGGGGTTTCGGTGAAAGTTTCATGATATGGCTTCGCTAGAAAAGGGATAGTATTGTCGAATGAAGCTTTTGAGGGATAAATACGTGGGACAGGTAATTGTGGATAAATATATTAAAATGTTCTCTTCTTATGGAAATACTGATATAGATAAATGGAAGTATAGATGATCAAGTTCAGTTGTTATGCGGTGTCAAATAACGATTGGTATTATCCGAGGAGGACGGAAAAATGAACGGAATAGGTGAGAAGTAGTTGCGTAGGCAGAATCCGCTTGGAATGATGCTTCGTTGAAGTTACTAAAGCTATGGCTTTTTATGGACATGATGATTATAGAAGAATGAATCCTTGGTGCGCATTATTTACTTGCGATAGTTTGATTGCTTTCGGTATTTAATTCATACCTATGGGTTAAAACAAAAGCAGTAATGGTATGACGTCTGGCTTGGTAGCCTTTACTTTGTATACGAACGTGATTAATGATATTAATGTCGAGACTTCGCATGGGCTTCAGTAGCGGAGATGAATACAATCTTCTTTGGTAGTATTTGTTTACTATGTGAAATAGAATCAGAAGGTAATTCGGATGTAAGTTATTCATGTAGTATGTCAAACTATGGGATTGGATTGGTGAATATCTTGAGAGAAGACCGCTATTTGAAATAGGAGACTTATTGAAGATTATTAGAAGAAGAAGAGTGGAAGAGAGCGAACTTTTATCCTTGCAACAGTTGGCATGTTATTATTCCCGAGAGTGGGGAATTTGGAGAGATGCAATAAGTATTGATTTTTCCGAATGATACTGCTGTCAGTTGTAGGAATCTTCAAAATGATCAGGGTTATAGGCGCGACCGTAAGGGTGACTGGAAGCCCAGTTTGCAATGGTTAGTTTTTCTTTTACCAAAGGTTTGATTGCCTTTTCATAGTCTGTTATATTCGTCCTTGGACAACACGATAAATACTACTTTGGCTGAAAAGAAAATTATCGAAAAAGTAACGGAAAATATGTCGAAGGATAAAAATGCACAGAGTCAAAACTCGAAACTAACAATCTTGCAGATAGGCATGCTGAAAAAAATGTCGATAGATAAATATGCTGAATTGTAAAAAGATCATAAGATAAAAATATCGAATTATTGAGACGTCGAGACACTGCAAATTATTATGTAGTGCATGGTAAAGGATTCGATATATTTGTTTCATTTATAGAACTTATATTGATAAGGAAAAAATGTTTCTTTTTTACAACGAGCAAAGATGAGATACGGAGCAATTTTAACGAATAAGATAACTTGAATGGTGCATATTTTTGCACATCTATTTTTTCACTCCAGCAATACATGACAAGCTGGAAAGAAGATCTGATGAACTGATTATGCCATCATTATATTGACTATACAAAGTGTTGATGGGATTTTGTATAAATTTTTGCCCATGTAGGTTTTTGAGGTTGAGGGTGAGAATAAAAGATTACCCTCATCCTAATTCTGAAATTTCGTTTTTCAATTAAGGATAAAATGAATCATGTAATCAATTAATAAGAACGATTACGAGACTATCACATCACACCAATTGACTCATAGTGTCATTTTCGTATCAGTTATCGAGCATTCATATTTCCATATTCTACATGAATTTCGAACATCGAAACTAACAAAACAAGATATATTTTGATAATTTTACTTTCAGCATTTTTCTGTTTGAGATTTTAACTTTTCGACATTTTAACTTTCCACAATTTTATTTTCGGCTTTCTTCTTTCGACACAAATTGAGTGAATGAAAAATAATGCATTCCTGGGGAAAATCTTTGACGTTTTAGTGTCAGATCCCTTCCAGATACGGCCAGGATCCTGCAAGGATTCACTCTTTTTCCCTGAGAAAACGACTAATCCCTGAAAGAAACGTGCAGCCATCAAATTCAAGGATCCTGTCAGGATTGGAAACAGGATTTTTCAAAGATCCTGTCATATTGGCTTCAAGATTTTTATAGGATCCCTTCAAGATTTTCACAGCTATTGTTAACAAAAACTTAGAATCCATTCAGGATACTATTTGACTCCATGACCTCTTCCTTTAATTTTCCTGAAGGAACCTGACAGGATCTATTACGACTCAACATGTAATACTTTGTTAGTTCATACTTGGTAGTGTAGAACTTACCAGTATCGTGGCAGGATTGTGCTAGAATTGTTGCAAGATATCACTATGAATTTTCTGCTTTATTCTTCGCTTTTTTTTCATTCATTTAATTCGAAATTTAATGAATACATCTTTCAATTTATCCATTATTTTTTTGTTTTTTTTTATCATTGGCTCAACTAAAAATCATTTAAACTTTTTATTGTGTACTTTTATTTAATTATGTTCATAGGCACATGAGTAGCTTGTGAGAATCATAAATTCATCACGAAAAGGAACAAAAAAACAGCGAGAAGGAATAGAAATTATAGGACAAATATCAATATGATCAGATTTTAAGAGCGACGGTTCAACACGCTTAACAACAATGTACACGTTATCTATAAAACCTGTAACAGCGGGTACATATCTACACGATGAAAAAGAAGTTAAAGAATAATTAACACGAGTTAATTTTTGGATAACAGCTGAACGATTTCCATCCGTTGAAAGAAAGAAGAGAATATAACCATACTCAAGGACATCATTTTTCTCATAAGAAACTAAATTGCTACACGTTGAACCTTTTCGAGAATAAAGAAAATAGTGATAAGTGGTATTAAGATAATGAAGACGAGACAAAAATATCGTATTAGAAAAAGCCAATTAATTTCCTACTCCAGAAGAACCTTTCACAAATGCTTTCAAATGGCCAAGAAAACTTTCGAAAACAAAGTTTGTTAACCAGTTTAATCAACCGAATTTTTTATACTAAAAAGAAAGATGGAGATGAGTATGAGTTGATATTGTAAGTAGTTTGGGTGAATACACATTGGAAATAACATTTTTTGATAAGTTTTTAATGTAAATTTTCAATAAACTAGCTATTAAATCACCTAATTTTTTATCATTATCCCAATAGTCATGTAAAAGACGGAGAATAACATTGTATAAAGCAAAATATCCAATGCTTTCTTCAGGTAAAAATTCTGCAAATACAGGCAAGTCAATATATTAAAATCAATAATCGTACTTCAGATACTTTCCATTTTTCAACATTGGAGAATGATCGTGGTCGATGAAGAATATCATGTATAAAACTTATTGAACGAAGTTTTAAATTAATTTTTAAAAGATTTTCTCTTGTGATAAATGTTTGTAAAGGAATAAGAAGTTTTTTGGAATGACATAAGAAAACTGTATGCATTGCATCAATAACAACGGAGTGAGGTAGAGAAACGTCGAGAAGCTCGGAAAAAGCACTCAAACCTTTGCCACCCAGTGTTCTTTCCCGATCTATTCGTGTTTGCATTAAAGCAGCTAATTGAGCACATTTGTCGAAATTCTCGCTCGTTCTTATCTCCGTATCATTATCGATAAGATATATTACGGATTGCCCAACATGATTGTAGGTCCCTTTTATGTTGCAAAACATGCATGCATAGAAAGCATTATGTTCTACAAACTGGACCATAGTAGATAAAGCAGCCATATCGTCCATAAGCATAGGAAAGAGAACTTTCACTATTTGGTTATTATTTACTTCAATACCCCCATTTTTAAGACGAGATATTCATTTAGAAAGTTTTTCAAAAATAATATTAAAGTTTGGCTTCTGTTTTCCTATCCAAAGAGAAAGAATAAGAGTATTATCATCACGAGTTCTAGAATATGGTGGAAGTTTCAAAACAGCACCTAATATAGGCCATGCATTACAATTTTTAGATTTATAAAGAGGAATGCCGTCACTATGAATCATAACAGATACAAAAAAATCTTTATAAACATTTAGTATAGATTGATAAACATCACCTCTAACAACATCGTTTGCATCAGATGTAGTTTGTGTTCGTGCTTCATTTTGACATTTTTGAAGTAGATCTATATTTTTATCAATTAATATCTTCGACTGTTCAGCTAAATCGAATGAAACAATTTCAACTACATCATCAGATGGAATCTCCATTGCTTCATGAGTACAATCAATTGTTGAACAAATTCCATGTGTTGATGAATGATAACACACGCCACATATCTTTTCTGATTGATATAGTTTTGCAATACCGATATATTTGTTCTTATTTTGTATACGATTTACCTCTGTTTGATTATTTGTTGCAACAGAAACAAGATCATGATTATCTTCAGATAAAGAAATAGGATCTTGTTGTGGTTGTTTGTTTTGTTCCTATTTTTGACTTTTACGCTTTTCACTCTTTACGAATATCAGTAACTCTTTGTACGAGACTTGTTCGAATGGAAGCCCATATACTACCCATATCTTCCTCTTTAAACCCAAATCTTTGCCGTACGGCTCCTACAAAAAAAAATAAAGGGAGATGGGGATAAAAAGATAAGAATATTTGTAAACTTTGAAGTAAATCAACAGATTCTTGTGGAATTGGGACACGATTTGCTGTATTACCACGAAAATTTGATAAATAATCTCTTGTAAATTCTGCATCTGTTAAAACAATACGTGCAGCTGATAATAAAAATCTACTAGCCGTTTTGTCACGTAGTGTCATCAAGTTGACTTTATTTACGATCTGAAAAGAAAACTTGCCATTCTAAAATAGATTCATTTGCACTTACTAAAGGTTCAGTTGGTAGCGATAGATTAGGTTTCTAAAAAAGAAAAATAATGATAGCTAAAACCTTCCAATTAATTCCTTCAATTCGTTCAATTTTTTTTTCTATTTGATCGAGATTTTATAGTTTTATCTGGTGGAACTGTTTCAAATAGTAAAACCATATGTAAATAACTGGTAACATACTGTACCTTATTTGTATCCGATACTCGTTTTTGCATACTATACACTTTTTTCATCATTTTTTAGTATCACCTAAGTTGTTTTGAACTATTTTCACTACTTTGTTTTCAATATCTGATGACTACAGTGGACTTGATGATGCTAATTATTCTTTTGAAGATTTTTGATCAGGCTTGTTTTTTTTTATATTGATTTCACATTGGAATTATGAACTCGTTCTAAATTAAAAATATTAAATCTTTCTAGACTTTTATACCCTGAAAGAAATTTACAAATATAGCCTAATTACAAGACTTCAGAAAACCAAACATAGTTTTCTCCCCTGTTTTCTAAAGTCCCAAGGTAAATGACATGTGCTTCTGTTCTGATGGGGATACAACCGATTATTATTGATTCAATGCAAAAAAATGCAACAAGTGAATTTATAATTGATTTTAATAAGCATTTAAATTCAGGAGAGAGTAGCTCAATGATGAATTTTATTTTAAAACGGCTTTTAAATTATTGGCGCCACCGTACAATATCAAATGAAATAGAGTCGATCTTAGTTTCAACAAATATCTTACAGCTGAACTTCCATCAAAAACATTCTCCTTGCTTACGTTGACCTTTGAAAGCGCATGAGTTTTATGTTGAATGAATACTAATCAAAAGCCAGTTAAAAACATAAGGATATCTTTTCATACATTCTTGCCAGAATCCTTAATACAAATAGTGACAAATCTTGAAAGAATCTTCGAAACTAAATTCTGAATAGACATGATACATACATCTGCAAAGATCTTCATGAGATTCTCCTATTTGCTCACCAAGCTCCTGATCATAGTTGAATTATTTTATAAGAATTCGAAATGCTTGTTCTTGAAGAGTTTCGAGCAGGATCGTGATCGAAGCGTGGCCAGATTTATTGTTTTAGGATTTTAATAGATCTTGTATTAATTGTGGGTAGGGGTGTAGGTGTGGGTGGGGTAGGGGGGTGAGCGTGGGGTGGGCGTGGGTATGAGTGAAGGGAAGATTAACACCTACACCCACACCCACACCCGTCAAGTTCTACTTGGAAAGGTCTATCATTGCGTTGGAAAGGTCTTCTAGGAAAATCGCGACGGGCTGTGGCAAAACCTGAGAAATTCGGCCCTGGATTGGCGAGTTTCCAAGGGTCCAGGGCATGATGTCGAACTTAAATGATGTCCATTAGATAGAGTGCGTCAAGATCTACTTGAAAAGTTTTATCTTTATGTTGTAATGGTGTTCTGAGCGAATCGCGACGGGTTGTGGGAAAACTTGAGAAATCCGGTCCTGGATTGGCCGGTTTCCAGCGTTTCAGAGCATGATATCGAACCTAAAACGTGTCCATTAGGTAGAGCGCGTCAAGATCTACTTGAAAAGTTTTATCATTACGTTGGAAAGGTCTTTTGAGCGAATCACGACAGGTCCTACGGAATTTCGTGGTATTTTGGTGCATTTTTGTGTAGTTTTAGGCGGTTTTCTGGCCTCAGGAAGGATTTAGTTTGTAGAGGATAGTCGGGATGGATGGAGCTTGCAAAAATCTACTTGGAAAGGTGTTTGGGGCGAATTTATTCTGGAAAAACTCGAATCCTGACCTAAGATATCCTACGTGTGATACTTTTGGCCACTAGTGTATTCCATAATACAGAAAGAAGGCTGTTAGCGCTATCCTTGAATGATTAAAATGTGAATCACGATGAATCTGCTTTTATTGTAAATGAAGGGATTCAGTAACATATCTATCAGTTTTTGAAATATTAGATAATGTTACAGTGAGCCCTGAAACAGAACGAAAAACATGTATTTTAAGTTCCATCGTTTTTTTAAAAAAATTCACAATAAACCTCAGTGTCGTGGTTATTTCTGTCACGATCTGTGACGGTTTCGATAGTAATGTCGGTTATGATCCGAGGGGAGCAGACCTAAATTTCTACTCTTATACTTCAACACTCTTTTTAGATCGTGTTTCAAAAAATTTTCAAGAAATCAAACCATTCTTCGATTCAAACTTAGCCTAACCTTATGGCGGATCCGCCGTCAGGTTTTTCTGCTGAAAATCTTACACGTTAGGAAAGATTGCATCAGTACATCATAGATTTGTTTGCAAATTTGATTCTGATTGGTGGATTTTCATTTAGATTCTCTATTATGACTGATCAGTTTCACTACATCCACTATCCTAGTTGGTCGACTTCTTGATTTCCTCCTGAGATTAATCCGTAATTTTTGCTCGTCAATTCCGATTAACAGTGAGGACAAACCGACCAATCAGGTTTTATTGACTCACTAGACGTTATCGTTTAAACGTACTCTCAAATCATAAACAAGTGAGCATTTCGAGAAGTTGTCTCGTCAGTTTAGTAAAGTTTGCACCTTTATCCTACTATAGATACCATTGTAAAAGAGTTTTCCCCCTTTTCTAGACGTTCTTTCTGTATGATTCCAACTTTTTGTCTACGTCAGACACATATTTAAATGATACCTTACCAACAAATCCAGTAAGTTAAACCTGTATAACGTTTTTACTCGAAAGTTAATAAATATATTTTTTCTTTCTAGAAAGCACAAACTCAACCCAGCATTATTCTATTAATGAAGCAAAAGCGAAGGACATTATTCTAACCTATTTTAAATTATAGTTTATTTCTTATGTTTGGTTAGTATCCTTTTCTTCCTTCATTCTATTTATTTAATATTTATATATTTCCATCTTTTCTCAGTTCATTTTTTTTTCAATTTTTTGTATTATTTCTTAGTTTTTAATAAAGTTTAATAATCAATCACTATTTTTTTTCTATAATCTAAAACGCACATGGCGCAAGAGAGAGAAAGAAGAAGAATCAAAAAGCAACGAAAGAAACAAAAACAAGAATAAAAAAATACAGACTAAATACTATATCAAGATTGTATTAAACTTATTTTGCTTAAGCCGATGGCAAGAAAAAGGAAAAAGTAGTAAACACTACTGTATTGATGACTACTGTTTACATGTCTTTCATGAAGATACTGGCTGTTACACATTCAAGAATTCTTTTATTTTATGAGAAACTTTTAGAAGAGCTGCTTCTACATGAGAGAAATGAGACATCGTCTTTTTGAATTGTGATGACTAGATATTTTTTTCCTATTGTCTTCACTACTCCTCTATAAATAACATATTTGAGATAGAGAATATGAAAAGCTACGAAATTTTTATTTATACAGTAAAGAGCTGTTGGATTCATGTGAAACAGATATAACTCTTGTTGATCATAATACGTCGTTGAAAAGGAGAGGGAGAGAGGGGGCATATTATTTCTGTAAGCTCGATTACTCATCGAATGGCTTGTGTCTGGGCTTAGACAAACAGCTATAATTAGTATTAATGATTAGTGCTGGATAGAGAGAAAGAGTGAGAGAACATCTCTAAATGTAATGTTTGTATGTAATGTTGGTAAACAAACTAATATGTGATGTTTAGAATGTATCAGCCATCAATATAAAAAAGCAAGACGTGAATAGTAAGAATAAAATGAAGGACGGACAATTAACATATCGAAGATCTATCGATGCTACGCACATCAAACTTTATTCAATTCCATCTCACTTCAAGACAATTGACTGAGAAAAAAAAAGAAAAAGAACGAAGATGAATAGATAAAGGATAAAAGACGCTTGAACGTTTCAAATAAAGACAAAAGCCATTATAATGCAAAAATTCTCATCTTCTACAATGGTCGAACTATACATTTTGTAGTAGATGAAATAAAAAAGTCGTCACCTTTTTTTTTACATATTCATAGCAATGGTAATACGGTGGACTATAATTCAGGCTTAGAAGTCAGATGGAAAACTTTGAAAACAAACTCTATATTGTTTTTCTTGCGAATAATAGTCATAGTAGAAGAAAATTTGCTTAGATGATTCTAATGATGAGATTGATTGGCTTTGTTCTTTCATTTATTTAATTCCCATAGCACAGCAAATCAAATGAATCGGCTTCTCTCCTTTTTTATTTATCAAATAGACACATTCAGATAAAACCAAATAAATTTCACTTTTATTTCGGCTTTTCGAAGACATTTACAATATGTTTTCTCTATTATAACATATGAAATTGATTGTATCTATGTAAAAGTTATGATTTTAATCAAACTTTGAAGAGCATAGCGATGTTTGATAGCTTATTTTTATTTATTTTTTTTATTGAACAAAACTTCGACCTTGTACAAAATCAAGCAGCGATTATCGATGAAAAACAAAACATGTATATATCGATTTATTCTCTATGCACACATGTAGGTAACACGAGTAGAAAAAGAAAAAGAAATGAGACAAAAAAAGAAATCAAAACGAAATTAAATAGAGCTTAAAAAAATTAATATTACAACACGAGAAGATAATTTAACAAGAAAAGATAATCTAACCTAACAGAACAAGATACATACACACATGTGATATCAATAAAAGAAATTTAGTATTGATATATTTGATATAATGTGTATTAGTGTTCGTAATGATATTTGTTTTGTGCTGAACGAACAAAGTTATCGATCAACTTGTGCACGTACTTTTCTTGTTCTGTTTCTTTTTCTCTTTTTTGTCTTGCTGTTCTTCTTCATGATGTTAAAAGGGAACAATAGAGAGAAAGAGAGAGCCCCTTATAATGATAGGTAGCAAGCAAAATAAAAATCGTATTGATTCGAAGAATGGGGTGATGTGCGTAGCAAGTATATGATAAAAGAGAATAATAAGTGACTGATACATGTGCAACTTTTCTCCACTATTAATAAGAAATAAAAAGACAAAATAAAGACTTCTCATGTGATGAAAATCGCACAAAAATCGGCGATTTATCGCAATTTACC
>CAJNOP010002311.1:0-18430 GCA_905250075.1 Rotaria sp. Silwood1 | reverse complement strand
AACATTCTGAGATGTGTTTCTTTAACATTTAAATAACTGATTTAACTTGTTTTTTTTTTATTTACTGGAAACAGTCATACATTTTAGCTATGCCAAAACAAAGTCGTGATTGCCGAAGTAATCCTTCAGCTAAAGCGCTACCAAGGTCATAGAAAAATTCGAAATGATCCAAAAAGATCTCAGAAGCTGATGTTATAACTACGTTAGAGAAACGTTTGTACTTCACCTTGTGTAATTGTTGAGAGAAACATGAAATAGATTTATTGTTCTATTAACTATAACCTGCTTGCTTCCCTTGAAAAGAATATCAAAAGGTGTGAAAGTATAGGCGTAAATGCGAACATGAATCTTCTATCCGCCTACCCACACCTAATGTCTATATTGGTTTATCTTTTGATTGTAATTGTTCCCTAGACTGAAAGGCTAGGGTCTAGAAACGGAAATTCACCTGTGTCTGTCTGTCTGTCTGTAACACTTGGTACAAATGACCATTTTTGTGGTACAAAGTACCATAGTCGTGGTACAGGCGACCATTTATTTGACACAATTGGCCATTTTCATTATACAGATGACCGTTTGGATGGCTCAATTCAGTATTTTCACGGCACAATCAACCATTTCTATGGCACAGTTGACCATTATTATGGCTCAAATGATCATGTCTGTGTCACAATTGGCCATGTCCGTATTAGAAATGGGCATTACTTTGACATAAATCACCATGTTAGTCGTTATAATTAACTAAAGCATAAACTTTTTCATATACATTAGCATCTTTCAATATTTTTTGTGAACTATTTGAATATATGTATAGTATGTAATGTAGAAAATGTTACAAATATTAATAATTTCTCCTAAACTCATCATTATACAGAATTCATTTTTATTTAAAAATATAAGGACAACTTTGCCATCATTCCGTTAGTCTAGGGCCAAGTGAATCGACATTCAATGTCGATGAACGTTACTTGTTATTTCAGTTCGTCAATATCTTTAGTAAATTGTTTTCTATCATTTTCTAATGTTTGTAAAAATAATTGCTTATCTTTAAAATGTCGAAGATTATTTACTTGAGATTAGAGATGTAAGTCAATGCCTTGATCGTCAATTATGATTCAATTTATCCTAAATTTTGTTCTCTGTCGGTGGCGGCAGCTGAATTTTGTTGATGGTGTGGGTGTGGGTGGGTGTGGGTGGCTGGGTGTGCGTGTGGGTGTGGGTGTGGGTGGGTGTGGGGTGTGGGTGAGTGTCGATGTGGGTGGATGTGGGTGTGAATGTAGATGAAGATACGGAACATACCCACACCCACACCCCATCGTTCAAAAGACTGTAATCAAAAATAATTTACTTTTTAAAGCTGAAAAATCTAATTATAATCGTGTCATTATAATTGATTTTCATTCTGATTCTAATGCTTTGTCACGGCCTTTTCTTACATGAGTTGGTTGAGTACTGAAAATTATGCGTGAACCTTTATACATGTACTTTTTTACTTGATAGTACATTTACATTAAATTTCTTTCATAGTAGGAAAAGGAATACTTAACAATATTTTGTAACTTTATCGGCAAGAAAAAGAACGTTTGAATGATATTCTGTCTGTAAAAGATTCAGCCAAATAATTTGGTGAATGCGGAGGTATTATATAATCTTTATCCTAGTACTGTATATAGGCCACTCTACATTAGGATCATCATAACAAAAAAATCGGCAGAAAACGCCGGTTTTGGTGATTTAATCGCTATATAATCTCACGATTCTCAGGCTAATAAATCGTGATAAAATCGCCGATATTGACAACATGGGTTATATTTACACCTTACACCTATACTTCAATAGTCATATCCTTGCGCCCATGTCACTGTTGCTTTATTCTTAGACCTGTACTCTATTATGTAAATTTTCTATCAGCTGTTGTTTTTTTTTCTAATAATAGTGTAAATTTCTTTGAATGAATGAATGAAACTTAACATCTCTGTAAAACAAATGTAAATGTATCACTTATCGTTATGAGTACCATCTATCAATCAATTCTGAAAATTGTGAAAGAACAACTGACATATCGATCCAAAACAATTTTTTAATCAATAACTAGAAAAACATCTATATTTTCAAATGAAATTATATGTCAAAAAGATTCTGCATTTCTTTCTTTGAGTTGCATTTAAGTTCTTTTGTGGTCTAACATTATAAATTCATCCATACTATATAAGGGGCATAAAAGAAATAGAAACAGATGCATGCTTTTACTGTACATGGGTTTGATTACAGAAGGCACAGGAGGTAAACAATTATATGAAGAGACAAAGAAAGAAGACAATAAAAACGAAAAGTCATGGTTACTATCTGTATTCAGCACTCTTAAAATTTATCTCTACAATGCGTCTATTTAAACGGTGTAATTTTGAGTCTGATATTTCAAAATAATTTGCCCGAACGGTATCACATTTTGTATCATAGAGCAGCATTTTTAATCATATTAAAAACGTGAGTATTTTAACTTCTCTGTAAAAAAAAAGCTCACTTTTCAATAAGAAAGTTTATATAAATGAATGTATTGTAGCTGGCTTGTAAAAAATCCGTGACTTTTTAGTAGAATATCAGTGAAAAATCCCGTTAGAATTGTGTTTACGAAATACAAAAGGCGCGTCTATCATGAACGTTTTTGATCAATATTGTTAGGTACTGTTTTAAATTGAGGAAACGCGTGCGTGATAAAAAAATGATGCGGTGAAATGGGTTACAAATAAATATCGATGCATTTGAACGTATCGAATTAAAACTGAGAAGTTTGGGCAGAAAATGTCCTATTTTATTCTCAAACTTGGCATAGAAACTCTGTATTTGAAAAACATGGCTTCATGAATGAAGATATAAATATGCCATTTCATTTAAAGATCCTCTTCTAGTCGAGAGCATTCAATCAAGAATATATATTATAAACTTCTACCTATTCATTGACAAAAATATTTTTTTGATTCTCAAACGATTAGTTTACTTCAGTTTTAATTAGGGAAATGTGTTTTACCAATTAGAGTGTAGAAAAATATTTATAGAATATATGAAAAACAAACGAAGAATTTTAGGTCAATTTCAGATAATCTAAAGAAAAACGAGGATTTTTTGTTTAAACATGACTGATTTCGTAGCAACAAAACCCGATCGTTTTTTTTAGTTTATTATCAAAATTCACTGAAGAAACTATGAAAACGCTTTTAAAGCTCGAATGGAATCAATAAACGCGTTTAAACATAACTGTTTGTTGTCTTCCTGGATGATTACATTTGCTTTATCAATTTTCAATTTAAAAAAAAGCCTCATATTTGTTTATCACTGCATCGAGACTCTCTATGAAAAGAATAATTTTGGTACTCCGCATTGATAGCCGATTCAATTAGTTAAATATCAATCACAGTTGTTCACCGTCTATAGTAGACAATATTAACAAATATGTTTCTTGAAATTGTTTCTATGAAGAAAAAAAAACTTGTTTTGCATTTTGAAATAACTGAAGTCATAACTGAGAAATAACATCAATATCAATAATGATTTATATGAGATAGAGAATTTTATTGTGTTCAAATGACGACACTTTATAAAACAAAACGACAGTACTAGTGAGATGAGAATAGATCTTGGCATTTCATAATTCTTCATTGAGTAAATTTGCAAAACTACGGAAAATTAGAAAGAAATTTGTTTTGCCTGATTTATTTATTTTCATTTTTGCATCTCAAGTTAAATTCTAAGAAATTAATTCGTCGTAATTCAACGTAAAGAATCTAACCAAAATCTTTTTAATGATTAGAATTAAAATATAGGATACAATGGATGTTTTTTATTGTTGAATGTTCATATTGAATTATTTGAAAAGATGTTTTTATCAAAGAAAACGTTTTGTTGAGAAATTTTAACATGAATGTATAAAAATAAAATTGTTTTTCGTGAAATTTTTAAGAGAACTGGATTCTTACAGTATGAATTAGTAAGTTCTTATTAACAGACAGTTCAAATCACTTTTTCGAAACAATAAGCTTAGAAAATAAAATTTAATAGAAATAGTACGTAGACATATCCATGGGAAGACAACCAGAAAAAACATGACATATTTTAAATAATTCTCCTTTCTATTCCAATGTGTAGAGCTGTTTTCAATCATCATTTTCGTAGAAAAAGGTTTTGGATTTCATTGAAAAATGATGCACTTATAGTCAAAAAACTAGTACTGTAAAATATCTTAAAATACAATTTTTTTTGATAAAGCACCAAAAGACGTCGATTCGTTTACCTTAATATGGCAATATTCTCAAGAAATGTACGATGATGTGTTTTGTAGAGGAATGTTTGTTCTACAAAACTTCATAGTCAATTTTTTTATTAAGAGTCTGACAAGATAATTAAATCTTGATAAATCATTGTGAATGATACTCATGACAGAAGTTACTAGTTATTTTTATGATGAATGCTGCGCACAGAATTTGATCGAAGTTCAATCATCTTAGACTCCTAATGAAAAATTGACTATGAAGTTTTGTAGAGCAAACATTCCTCTACAAAAAACATCATCGTACATTTCTTGAGAATATTGCCATATCGAAGTATACGAATCAACGTCTTCTGGTGGTTTATTAAAAAAAGTTGTATTTCAAGATATTTTACAGTAATTAGTTTTTTGACTATAAGTGCATCATTTTTCAATGAAATTCAAGACATTTTTATACTAAAATGATGAGCGAAAACAGCTCTACATATTGGGATAGAAAGGAAAATTTTTAAAATATCTTGTGCCTTATTCTGGTTGACTTCCCATGGAAGGGCCCATGCAGAAATGCCGTACATATCTCTATCATTGGATTAAGAAATTTATTTTACTATGAAAAATTTTAAGAATTGAGACTGATCTCTTTTAGGGTTAGTACAGTGATGTCTTCCATGGATATTCACCCAATCTCCATCAAGTATCAGCAAAGTAGATATTCAAAAACACGGAGAGGATAGCAGATCTGGTATGAGCACCATGGAAATACAGATGTATCTAATTACACATAAATGATCTATATCTTGTGTATTGTTTATACGTGAATGACTCAGATCTCATGATATATATCCTATTCTAGTACCTAATTGACTTTGCGAAAAGATTCAGAAAGCAGATCTTATCAGATTCGTTAGTTTTAGACAAACTTGGATGCTACTAGTGGCGCTGAAACCCACTGTCAATGAGTGAAAACAGAAGTCGCATCGACATCGGTTCTCTGACGAGTATCCGTATATGAATTTCATCATTTTCTTTATATGCGCAATGCTGAGGTAGTCAGCGTTTCATTTTAAATATATTTTACAAGTCAAGTAGTTAGTAAAACAACGATCTTAGTGTTAACCATTCAAGCTAAGGTGTGCATGCCACTCATAAAGAAATCTTTTTAATAGCTACCATCAAGAATATACTGTGCTGGTCAAAAATATACGAGCAGACAATTTTTTTCCTGCGTTATTATTTTATAACCTTGAGCTTTTCTAATTGTTAGTAGTTTATCGTCTAGAGATAGTTGTGCTACATCTGAAACTGAAGTGAAATTTGCTGATTTAGAATGTGTGAGCTGAGAAAATGCATTTTAATATAAATTTGTATCTGTTAGATTTCTCAAGAAATACCCCAATCTTACTTAGATTTTTGGCCCTATAATTAAAAATAGACACGATATTACTTTTTCTACAATTTCAAGAGATAGAACACACTTTTTGCCAATACATAAGTGACTCTCGGAGCATAAGAATCATTCCATTAGAAAGAAAACGCCAATTCAATAAACGATAAGATTGCTGATATCGAAAATGGCTTCAAATTGTCTATTGCTAGAATTTAAATTTTAAAGTTAGCGTTCCTTTTCTGATGGAATGATTCTTAGGTTTCGAGAATTGCTCATTTTGTGACAAAAAGTATCTTCTATCTCGCGAAAATATCCAAAACAAAACAATCGCAAGTCTATTTTGATTTTTACGACTAAAACTCTAAAGTAGACTAGAACACCTTTTGGGTTTTTCAAAAGATACTAATATTTGTACAATCGCGATTTCTGAAGTCTACTATGCACAATGAGCAAATCTCACTTCAGATTGGAATTACGCCGCACAACAGAATGCGTATTTCTATACACATAGATTACTATCAATAAGAAAAAAAAATCATGACTTACAAGAAAGGATTGTCTGGTCTTATATTTTTCGCAGAAATGTAGGTCTTTCGACTCAAACTCACTCATGCCAACCTCAATAAAAAACGTGAACTGATTGTGCGAAAACGAGTTTCGAGTTATACATCATATCCTATTAATTCATATATCCGGAGCAATATTCTGTAGTTGTTGTCATTCATTGTATAATTATATGGAGAATAGATAGAACAAGTCTAGTTTTTTTATGCCTGGTATCAATCTCACAAATCACATCGGATCGGTCAGTATACTGACTTGACTGACCGGCTTAAAATCGACGCATTCTAGCTATGATGTAATGTTGATAGCGTGAAAAAATAAATCATAGAATTGTTTATACGGAAAATCTTGAACTTTCGTTTTGTAAAATTTCTTCTCTGAAGATTTCATAGTACATTCAATGTACAATCTTAATCAGGATCAATCGAAAGGTTACATGGACCTCGATGAATAGCGAAGGGAAGTAGAAAAATTTTAAAGGTTATATATCTGTAGAGCAGTCTGTTCAATCTATGATGAATAGAAATAGGAATAGAACACACCCATTAAAACCGATCTTAGATCAGCAAAATATTTTCTGGATTTTAGAATTGATATCATCTTCATTGTACAAAAAAGCAAAACTTAGAAATAGCGCGAAGAGCCCAACTACATTCTTAATAAATAATAAAATTAAGTTGTTTGAATAATTTTGTTAATTATGAGTGAAATCAATCAAATCGAAGAAGCTAAACCAACTGGTAACAATCCAACGCATGATCAGATGATGCGCCATTTGCATCGTGCTAATCAAATTGCAAAACGTGCATTGCAGTTTGGTCATCATCCATTTGGCTGTATTCTTGTTGCATCTGATAATGAAACCATATTAATGGAACAGGGTAATATTGATACAGTTAATCACGCTGAATCAACGCTTGCTCGAATGGCTTGTACAAATTTTTCATCAGAATATCTTTGGCGTTGCACACTTTATACGACATTTGAACCCTGTGCTATGTGTGCTGCTACTTTATATTGGGCCAATATTGGACAAATCGTTTTTGGTGCTACTGAGAAACGTTTACTCGAACTCACTGGTAGTAATGAAAACAATCCAACAATGGATATTCCGTGTCGTTATGTATTTCAACATGGTCAAAAAAAAATTGAAGTATGGGGTCCTTTTCCTGAACTGGAAAACGAATTCATCGAATTACATAAAGGATTTTGGAAAATAAGCAAATAGTTGCTTTGTCTGTTTCGTAGTTTATTCCTTGAGAAAATTGAAGAATGTTTATTTTTTAATTCAATGTTTTAATTATGCTTTTATTAGATCATTATTATTGATAAAAAAAGACGAAAAAGGTGAAATTATGCATTATTCATTATGCTGAACTGTACAATTTACTTCTGTTCCTTTTTTTTTAGTTGTTAGAGAGAAAAAAGAGTAAAGAATTTCAAATAAACATCTCTCTACAAGTATGCATGTGAATTCATCTAGTTGATAAACATGAACGAGGGGTGTCCGCGGACTGACGTTTGTGAATTCTCTCAATTCCTAAAAACACCAGCTAAAAGCGACATATTCCTCGAGGAACTGAGAACTGATCTTCAAGCACTTCGTGCGACCTCCTCGGTTCCTCATCGATTCCATCTCGTGAATAAATCACAATTCATTGCAACGACAGTTTCCAAACCACGATACCTTCTCATTTTCTCCCGTGGCAATCGACCACCAACAATCCCTCAGGTAAGGAATCGAGGAAATAACTAGAACTAACCGTCAATACCTATCGTGGGAACTGACACCAACATTAGCCATCATCATTCAAATCCCATAAGAAGGACACAGAAAACAACAATTACCACAGAAGGGTGTGGGTGTGGGTGTGTGAGTATGGATGTAAAAGTTGTTTTTCTCTTCACCCACTCCCACGTCTACAGCCACAGCCACAGCCACAGCCACACCCACACCCCACCCACACCCACACCCCCACCCCCACACCCACCCACACCACCCACACCCACACCCACCACCCACACCCACACCCACCCACACCCACACCCTGAATAAATAATTAGATGAAATTGAAGTTACTCGTGATCTTTTTTCGACAAACACTAAATGAACAAACATCAGAACCAGAAAATTATCTTTTAGTACAACAAATTAATGATTTGGAACGTGATTCAATTGAAAAAATTCGACAAACAGCAGATGAAGTAAGAAAATTATTACTACACTACACAGCTAAACATATTCCTGACATAGAAATTGAGTTGAATAAATTCACTGATCAATTGAGACAAAGTCGTCATGAAAATGATTTTGTTGAAACAGATTTATATCGATGGAAAAATCAACTTATTCAACTAAGTGATGAACTCAACAAACCATCAAATATTACAATTCGACAAGATTCAAAATCACTTGTGAACAGAATTTATGTTGATATATCAACTAGTAAGTGTTGTTCATATGTATAATAATTCTATAAAAGATAGTGAACTCATCTGAGAATGGTTCACATTTTGAAATTTATCTTAGTAACAATTGTATCTTGTCGATGAAACTTTACAAGTTCATAATATTTACATAAAACTATACTGAAGAAAATAACAATCGGAGTAGACTTTTGTAAGAATGTTATTGTGAAAAAATAGTTTGAAATAAATCTTTCTTAAAAAGAATTTGATATATGAAAAAACAGATTCAAAGAAAATATTACTTGCAATGAAACGATTCTCGTAAGTTGAACCTGTGAAAACAATCTATTCGGAGTATGTCACTGAAAATCTATCTTAAAAAATATCTTTATTGATTATATTTTACCGAAATATCATGTCTGTTTGATTCATATCTACGCAGTAAATTCTTACCTTGAATATGTCAGCCTAAAACTACTCAAGGAACTTTTCATAGTAGAGTGTGATCAAGAAAATGAATTCTGTATTCTATTGTCATTAATCAAGTTATTATCTTTTTATATTTTGATTCATTTTCAATTTATCAAAATTTGAAAAAGAATGAAAAAATTATGGAAACAGTAACTACGTGGAAGCTGACATAGTTTTCTTTTCATGATAACTCATCAAACTATGTTGCACTATTTATAAAATCAAAGTGAATGGAACTTTTCCAGAAGAGCTCACTGGAAGCAGTTAAGAAAAAAGTAAACATACCGACAATACAAACAGTGTAGAGTGAACCTTGAATAAAATTTAAATCATATTGATATGACAAACCAAGAAGAGAAGTCCGAGATTGTCAGTTCGACAAATATCCAAATTCAATTAGAAGTTCAATAGAAAGAAAACTGTTATGATTAGTTATTCGACTATACAAACGGTGTAGAGTGAACCTTGAATAATGAAACATTCTTGTTGTAAATAAAGATATTTTTTCTCACAATTATGCTGAAGTCGATTGCACAGAATAAAAGCAAGACTTTTTATCATCATAAACTTCTGTCTTATTGTAGTAACATCATGCATGATGAAAACTAATGGTAACACAAGATGGTTACAAAATGGTATCACTGTTGCTGGAGGTACCCAAAGAGTGAATAGGTTAAATCAACTTTATTATCCATGGGGCATATGTATTCACGACGATGAACACACAATGTATATCGCTGATACTTTTAATCATCGCATTATAGAATGGAAGTATGGAGCAACAAATGGACAAGTCGTGGCGGGTGGAAATGGAGCTGGAAATCGAATGGATCAGTTGAATGTACCAACAGATGTGATTATCGATAAAGAGAATGATTGTCTTATTATCTGCGACCAAGGAAATAGTAGAGTGGTTTGATGGCCTCGTCGAAATGGCACAATTGGACAAACTGTCATCTCCGATGTTCGATGCTACGGACTAGCAATGGATAACGATGGGTATTTTTATGTTCCTGACTTCAAAAAGCATGAAGTTAGACGATGGAGAATAGGAGATAGTTATGGAATAGTAGTAGCAGGTGGTCATGGACAAGGTCATCGTCTCGATCAACTCAATAGTCCTTGTTATATCTTTGTCGATCAAGATTATTCAGTGTATACATCAGATGAGAAGAATCATCGTGTGATGAAATGGATAAAAGGTGCAACAGAAGGAATTATCGTTGTTGGTAGTCAAGGTCAAGGAAATGGTCTAGCTCAATTGTCTTGTCCCCGTGGAGTAATTGTTGATCAGTTAGGTACTGTCTATGTGGCAGATTGTGACAACAATCGAGTAATGTGCTGGTCAAAAGAGGCTAAACAAGGTACTATAGTTGTTGGTGGAAATAATGAAGGAAAGCAATCGAACCAACTCTATTATCCTCAAGATTTATCATTTGATCGACAATACAATCTCTATGTTGTTGATTATGGCAACGATCGAATGCAACGATTCAATATTGATTCAAGTTCTAGTTAGTCGGGATATAGAGAAACTTAGAATGAACTGTTGTGGGTGTGGGTGAAAAAGAGCTAGAAGAAGACTTATACTCACACTGACACCCCCATACTAATACTCATACCCACACCCAATTTTCGAACCTCAGTAGACTGTCAAGTAGAAAGACAAACAACAATTGGATGACGATTGAAAATATCCAACATGATTTTCTAGAGATTAGCCTTCATTAAAACCTTGGACGTTATTAATGAAGAGCAGTATTTAATTGACAAATAACTAGGTTTAATTGCCGATGCTATTCCATTGAATCAAAAGTACACGAGTGGATTACTGAATGAAGTTCAAGATCAAACGCTACTAATCCATGGTTTGACAACCTTTGTCTCTCAAACTTGGATAACTAATAAAAATTTCGATGACTAATGTTTCAAATGCATCAATCCTTTTTTCATAATTGATCTTTAGGCTATATTTCGAAAAGTATTACCGATGATGTTTTTATCAATGAAATCGACACCCTTATGCTCCACAGGAAACCTAAAAAAGGTCTATGGTAGAAATAGAGAACAGATTCGAACTACTTCGTCACATGTTACATGTAGTTATATTGTTGGGACTCATGATTCGTTAGTTTGACGAGATTTTTGTAAGCAATGATGAATGCAGTTTTCTAGTTGGTTGAACAGACTCATCTTTTTGTGAGCGTGACCTTATCTTTCAGAAAATGAAACAACAAGGCAAGCTTATCATTGTTTATCAATATATTTCTTCGAAGAAATCAATTTGTTTTTATTTCGCATTACATAAACACAAGAAATGATCGAACAGAAGGAGAGCGAGGAAAAACGAAGAAGATAACGATTTTGTTTACATAAAGAAAGAACAAGACAAAAATTTAGTAACCTTCCTGGCCAGATACTTCAGTGAACTTTTCGTACTCAATTAAATCGTTCTCGCCTACTGTTGGTTTCTGTCTGGCCAAGGCAGCTAACATATCAGACTAAAATAAAAATATTAATAAGTTTTTCTCTGTCGCTTGACTTTGTATAATTCTTACCATGATCACCGGAGGCTCAAATAAGTCATCACAATCAAGTTCATCAAATGAAATTTCTTTCGCATCAGGATCGTCAGGTGAACAAAGAAGCCACAGTTCAGAAGGTCCATCAGAATTGGGATTTTTCACCTAAGTGACAGTTAGAAAGATAATGATATAGAGGATAGACAAATGTTTACTCGTTTGAAATGAGTTGATAAACAAAGTCGTCGGAGAGGTCTGAGTAAAGCTTCTCGACAAACGACAGCAATATCAGCACCAGAGTAACTATAATTCGATATTGAAATATCACAATCAATACCGAAACTAAAAACTTACTGATTAGCTTTTTGACCTAATTCCATCCATTCGTGATCTTGGATTTCATATGGTATGTCTGTACCTAAGTGATATTTGAACATGGCCGCGCGCTCTTTCACATCAGGTAATGGAATATAAATGCGCTTTTCAAAGCTGAAAAATTCTCAACAAATCATATTTAAGAAAAATACAGAAAAGAATTGTACCGTCGTCGCATGGCTATATCCAATGCCCAAGGAATGTTAGTTGCCGCAAGAAGAAGAACACCTGAATTGTCTGCTCCAACCCCTAAATAATCATCCAATGAAATTTACTGAATTCTTCGTATAAGAATTAGAGTGAAACAACCTTCTGTTTGAACAAGAAATTCAGTTTTCACACGTCTTGAAGATTCCGATTCTGTATCATTACGTTGACTACAAAGTGCATCAATTTCATCAATGAATACAATGCATGGTTGTCGTTCACGAGCCAGTTCAAATAAACATTTCACACCTTTTTCACTTTCACCGAGCCATTTTGAAAGCAGATCTGATGAGGTCACAGATATAAATGTACTTTTGCATTCTGTAGCAATGGCTTTAGCCAAATAGGATTTACCCGTACCGGGTGGCTACAATCAGATATATATATATAGAGAGAGAGAGAGAGAGACGATGCAATCAATCAACAAATGATATACTCACTCCATAAAGTAAAATACCAGTCCATGGTTTACGTTTACCTAATATAAAAGAGTATACATCATTAAATAGATCTTTTGATTTTCACAATCGCATACCTCTGAAAAACTTTTTCAATTTAACAGGCCAAATAACGGCTTCTTTTAATGCCTCTTTTGCTTGTTCCAAACCAATGACATCGTTAAATGTTACTTTTGGATCTGCAACGATAGCGCCTAAATTTCAATACAAAAAAAAATAATATTTTCGTAAGAGAAATAGTAATGTGAGTGAACCTTCAAATTTTTGTTTAAGTTGTTTATAATCTGAATCACTACTATCACTATTGTTTTTATTATTCCTTGCATTTCCATGATCATTGCATCCATCAGCAACTTGCTTTTTCTTCAGAATCAAATCAATTTCTTCTGCTCGTTTTATATAACTCGCTATTTTAGGTCTTATTGTTTGTTTTAATTGTGCATTCATTCCTCCGTCTAAAGAACAAACATTTGTTGAATATAATTTGGAAAAAATAATCTATTCCGTTCATTCACATTTTATTGCTTGCATGAGCCAATGAGCTGCTGTCATATAATGTTGTACAGCAGCTTCATAATTGTGTGCTTTATCTTCTGCTGTTGCTTGCTCGGCATTTTGAATACCTTTCTATTAAAAAAAGTAGAGAGTATATTGAACAAGCAATTATAATGATAGATGAAATATATTACCTGAATATAATCACTTTGACCACTGCTCATCGTTTTTTAACGACGATAGAATACTACAAAAATAATCAATAGATGAAAACTTTTTAAATACTATCAAAGCAATCATTAACTGTTCACACAATCTGGGAGAGTCGCGAGTTCAATTACGGATATAGTACTTGAATTTTAAATCATTGTTTGAAAGAAAAAAATATCTATAGACAAACGTGGTTTTTTTTTGTCGTCATATATGGAAATCTCCAGCTATTCATTATTGATTTCCACATTTCAAAAATGGATTTTAGATATGTACTCGTCACATTTTCACAGTCTGAACAAGCTTTTCTCAGAGACGATCAAACATTCAAGTTAGATGAACGGTTGGTTAACCGAAATCGTGAGTCAGGTGTTGAGAAGGAAGAGATGATAACCTGTCGACTGAAAAGTAATAAATCGGCAAACTGTGATTCGTACCGTCAGTCGACTTAAAAATTGTTTAACTATGCGAATAGTTCATGAGAGAACATAGTCAACTAGTAATCACCAATCGAACTCATTTCTTGTTCACAATTTATTCACGTAAAACTAGCGACAATAATGCACACAAAAAAAGAAACGAAAACAAATATATATTTGAAGAAAAAGCAACCAATAAAATATCTTACTTGATGTTGATAACAAAGCAACAAAAAAAAATCCCACGTGTTGTTAATTTTTCTGCATATATCAAGCAAATCGAATCCTCTACTACGTTCATCACATCTCTCGCGTTAATTGTTAAAAGCAGTAAATTACTTAATCTACCATTGACTAACAAAAATGTGTTCGAAATAAAAGCGTGCAGAGTCTCCGTCAACGAGATGATAGTCAACCAACAGACTCATGCCGGAACATCATGAAAAAGCACATTTACTACGAGAAGAACGACATTTCATACAGAGAATGAAATGAGAGAAAAATACGATTACTAATTTTGCATGTAGAATGGCGCAATACACAATGAGTCATATCCACTGGAAAAGAAAAACGAAGCGAATAAAACCAGGTAAAGAGACAACACAGTGACAGACATTACTAATAGTGTATTGTCGAAAATAAATCTGTTGCGTTCTGTTGAATTATACAACAATCTTCTTGTCTAGGTAAGGAGAAATTTTTTCATCACATTTCTCTCTGTCTCTCTTATAACAATGTTACACATTGCACAACTCAGCGGAAATGTGGACTTTGCATACGAAAGAGCATGAGTCAATATTGTTTTCAGATGATTCATACACATTAATTTCAACATTACTCTCTCCATATCGATTCATATTTTATTCAACAGATAGACAATAAAAAAATAGATAATAATACACTAAAGGAAGTGAAATGAAAAAATTTCACGTCAACAAAAAAAGATTTGTTTGTTTATGGCGGATTCATCCTATATAAACGTCTGATCTGAACTTGAAAATTACAACATGAAAAATTCGTTTTCTGTGTGGACACTACGCATCTATGATAAAGGAATAATTTCGCCAAGTCCGAAACATAATTTATTATAATTGAATTTCGTCTGCAATACGCATAATCATCTTCTTCGCACAAAGTCCAGTTCCAACGTTATCGAACGACACGACATATTCGATGGGTAATGCAGCAAGTAGCACTAAATGTTTTGCATTTTTCTTTCGTTTGCAACCTACTCATCATTGATTCTGCATCGAGTAGGAAAACTAATGATGGAAAGTATTTAATAAATCTGCAATCACGTGTGATTTTCTTTCAGTGTTACAATGCGTATTGAATGACGTATTGTAAGAGTGAATCAATGTGCCAACACCGAACTACGAACGAAAAGTAGACTAAGAAGTTATCGAGATGTTATAATCTGATTCTAATGATGGTAAATGAATCTAATTTCAGTTCTATTGTTTCAATATTTGTCATACAATAACAACGAAAGATGATCAAAATTCTATCTGTTCAGCATAAAAATGGTACACTCGAGGTCACTATTTAACAATGTCGTTAAAATTGCCTAGATAAAGTTTAATAGTTGGCATAGATTTCGATCTTGATCGAGCGAGAATAAAATAAGATTTATATTATATCGACGAAAATCTTTTGATGTGAACAAGTTTTCTTTTATTGTTTTGCTATATTGTGAAATAATAAGATGATAGGAAAGAAAGTATCTTGTCGTTAAGATACTGAAAATATGATTCTAGGCTTATCATAAAGGATTAATCTTTATTTTTTAGAGCACCGAAATTTTTTATATACTATATATCAACAATTGTCTATACAACTTGCTAATTGTTTTCTTTCAATCAATTGCTCAATTTAAACATGAAAATACTTTTGACAGCCTGAAAAATAGATTATTCTACAAATTTCGATAGATTAAAACAAACGAGCCATACGTACGAGAAGAATCAGAACAATAACGTCAATAAAAGCAATAATGATAGCAAGAAGTGACGCAGCAGTTATCTACTTGGCATCATCAGAATTGTTCGGTACATGTAGTTTATGAGAACGAGCAATGAGCATAACAACTACGAACATAGCCTGTAAGGTCAGATCAGCTAGTTCGATCCAAGCAAACTAGAAAAAAAGTAAAACAGTACATTTGAAACAACCCAGGAAGAAGTGAAACGCTGAAAATGCCGTTTAAACTGTCATAATCACCAGTTCTATTAGGAAACGGTGATAAACGGCAAGAAAAAACGTGATCATCACTTTTCTTGCCGTTTTTACGTCTAGTCAGCGTTTCCAAGCGTTATTCACATTAAATAGTCTCTGAAACGGTTATATAAGTCATTTTCTTCTTCGTAAAAGATAGTGAGGAATGTTTATGATCATCTTTTCCAACGAAAAAAGCTGTAAATGCTTAAAGTAGATTAATATTTTTTTTGGGACTGGTTCCCATAATTATTTATATTCTCGTGAATTTGTATTTTTTATTGTTTCACAGTACGCGTGAAAGACATTTAGTCCGTTTCGAGCTTTCATCTATCTTTTGATCTGCTAAATTACTTCAAAAAAGTATTCGTTGTAGATTTAATTATGTGAAAAAGAGTTCCTTTGACTAAAGTAAGAATCCGCATAACATTGACATCATATGAATCAAAATCATGTGTTGGTGCGAATATTAGAATATCGAAAAAATACAGGTTGATTTTATTGATTTAAAGTCTCAATTTTCACATTGAAATCCTAATTTTTTGATTATGCTCAAAGCTCGAAACGTACGATAAATTTTCCTAATATTCTCAAACATAAATTTGCTGCATTAGAGTTTTCATCACAAATTATCAACTCATCAGTATATGAGCTAATTGAAACTCATTTTATGACAAGCAATACAACATTATTAATTATGAGCTACATAATCCAATTAGAAACTCTAGCCAAGTCAAAAGAGAGTAATATTGTCAGTTAATATATATTCGACAAATGTATATGGCATAAACAGAACGGATCTCATGTGCTTAGTAATTGATTGTTAGTCTTAATCAAATTGGAGAGATAGGAAAGCAAAGGGAAGAAAAGAAAAATTTAAGTCAAAAAGTAAAAGAAAAAATTCAGAGAAGAGGAAGGAAAAAAGAATAAAGTTAGAGAAGGACAAAAGAGAAAATAAATTCGTCCGGCAGATTCATTCATTCATTCGATGAAGATTGCTCAATAAGTAAACATCACTTCTGCGAGCGATGTGAATGCACACAAAGATAAGATACATGAATGATATCTGAATTTAATCTAAAATACTATTCAGATTACGAAGAAATTCACATATTTACTGTATACGAATTGTGAATAAGAATTCTCATTGTCCGTTGGTCGAGCTTAGAAAACATGAGCAAAAAGATTCAGATAACTAATAGAAGAAGTCTTCAAAATTGAACGATGTAGAGGATTTAGTTTCATCTTACGTTCTGCGTTTATTTTTGCTTTTTCTTAGGATAGTATTTGTGGAAAACTGTCTGTACATTCCATCGAGATAGTTGACAAAATACGATATTCGTAGAAAAAATACATAATATAGAACTTATTTGTCATTTGGTAGCACCCCATTCCATAATAAAATCATTAGTGAAACTAAGCTATTTAACATTTTTTAAACTGATTTATTAAGATTAATCAGTGTGACGTTTTGTTCTAACTAAGAACATTATCAAACACAAATAAATAGACAAGAAGAATATATATAAGAGTAAAATAATGTCATCGTTTTCCATTCTATTGTTTTAAGCATTTCAATATACGAGAGGAGTAAAATTGATCCGGCTGCATTAGAATGTTTAAAATAATAGAATAGAAAAACGAAGACATCATTTTACTCTTATATATATTCTTCTTCTGTCTATTTATTTGTGTTTGATAATGTTCTTAGTTAGAACGAAACGTCACACTGATTGATCTTAATAAATCAGTTGAAAAAAATGTTAAATAGCTTAGTTTCATTAATGATTTCATTTTAGAGCTTGTTATTTTAATGAGTTCGTCGTTGATTGAAACTCTTACGCGAAGAAACTTTAATTTTTTAACTCTTATACCATAAAAAGAATATAATGCTGAGTATATACTACGTTTTCAGTATAAATCTTAAAAGAACAACTAGATGATAAATATGCATAAGTCATAAAGATTACAGTAATCAAATAAAAAACTTAGCTGCTCTATTAACTTTTGTAGTAATAAATTATTTTTTATCTACGACAGACGACTGTTAAAGAATGAGAAAAAAAATAGTCTCAACAATGAATAAATTTTAGAAGTACGTCAATAGTGTTGCTGTTCAATATTTTCTTTTGATAACATATACCAAAAAATTGACATCATTTTATCTATGGTATTCTTCCCCTAGAATTTTTCGCTTGTCGTATCAATTCATTAATTCGTCTTAAAAATCTAAGTTTCATTATCAGATACATATCTGATACTAATAAACTAATTTAGATTCTTCTTTCATTATTCATCGAGATTATCATAAATCACAACCTTGTAACTAGTTATATATTTCTCCATAGATATTAGAATAAACTAGACTCCAGAATTCATAACGAAAACTTAAGAGAGGTTTCGTGAGAATATCGAGCATCGCGCCAGAGGGCTGG
>CAJNOP010002310.1:3966-14136 GCA_905250075.1 Rotaria sp. Silwood1 | reverse complement strand
ATAAAGGACATTTCGTCCAAGGACATTTTCGAAAGGACATTCTAGACCGTATTCGATTTACTTGTCGTCCGACAAATCTAGTCAACTTTTTATAAAGTATCAAAGTACAATTTTCTCATTCTTACTCTACAAACGGAACAAACTCTTTGAGAATCTATGTTAATATTTCGCAGAACTTCAGCTGAGATTCAATTACTGTAGCTTATTTAGTTATTTCTGGCAAAAGTCACTTGAAATATAACTGTTTCGCTGTCAAGAAATTTCTATCGTCGATTTGCTTTTTTCTTACAATATCTTTAACATTATACGAAAATTGTCCGGAAAGATGCTTACTTAACTAAAACTACAGAAGAAACCATTTGATTATTTTGGGTGATTACTGTTTTTTGTTGCATTGATGTTTGACGTCTTCTCTTCATTTGTGTCAAGGACAGTGGATGCAACGATTAACTGCAGAGATTTTTCTTTGATGGAATGTCGATCATTCTTCAAATTTCAGTCCATATGTTAGAAAACTATTCAAGATATTCTCTGAAAGCCATGAGAAAAATGATGAAATTTTAATTACAATGAATCTAGGCTTAGACACTTATTCAAAGAAATAATGCTTAATAAACATGAAGTCCATGGAGGACATAGCCCCAAAGAAGCTCGTCCAATAGGGTAACAAACAGAAATTCTGCATCGAGTATTATTGACAAACACTACATAGGACATTCTGCATGTCATATAATCACTTTCACATGAAATTAAATTATTAGATGATATAATAGTATCGGCACATAGCCCACTTGATGTCATCGTCATAAACAAACAAGAGCTATTCTAATTCATTGCATATGGAATTGTGTTTTCTTGATACTCTAACGAGGAACAGCATTCACATTTAGTAAGTGCAGAACTTTATATAATTTGACCTAGAAAAAGTTCCATAGAAGACTAAACTAGGAAGGAATTCTTAAAAATAATTGATTAAAACGAAGCGATCCAATATATTCAATCTTTTATTCATGAAATTAAAACGATTATAAAGGCAGTGAATTTTATGCATTTAGAATAAATTATTTTGAGTATAGCAGAATGAATTTCTCAGTCTTACCTTTGACATCGACGAGAACAAGTCTAAAAAGAATTTGATCTCAGATCATAAGTCAATTTGTATAAAACTACGTACATCATCAATGCAATCATATATGCAAGACACTGAATTCTATCCATTTGAGAAGTAAGAACTTGTCAATATGCTGATGATTTTAGTTAACAACAACTTCTTAAACACGACGAATGTTTGAGCTCAGTTAGAAAAGTATAATATGCCTGAGGTATATTTGTTTATATTCATTGACGAACGTCAGCAGTACTTCTTTTCAATCACGTTTCATGTATATTGTCAATATATTCTTACAAAGTATTTTATCGTCTCTCGCGATTAGATTTGCGCATTTCGAAATCCCGAAAAATAGTTGTTCTGAATAAAATCCTAGAAAGCTTTCGAAATGTTGTTTTTGTACATTAACACAAAGAACAGCAGAGCCAAACGAATTGATTTACCTTCAAAAGTACTTCAGGGAGTATGTGCATTGCTTACAGGTGGTTTATTTGCGCATGACATTACAGGTTTTACGCTTCAATAGAAGACTTGAATGTTTAAAGTAACGAAAACAATTTTGAAAAGACCAATGATTTCTAAAGGCTGATGTACATAATATTGTAGAATTATTCGCAGAAAGCAATTGCATTTTCAAACATCATGTCGGAGTGATTGCTTTCATTCGAAGAAAGACGATCGATAATCGAGTGAAAACTCAATATTTTGTATATTCATATTGGATGTTTTTGTCACTCGTAAACAACTAATACATCATTAACATATGAAGAAAAGATGAAAGTTGGTGTACTCATTTGGACATAGTTGACCCTTCAGTCTGCACTTACACTCACTCAGAGACTTAGATTCAGTAGGGTATATCTATTTTATGAGTGTCAAAATTGAAAATTACTTTTTGCTAATGAGAATAAAATAATTTTAAGTTTATTATGCGTATTTAATTTCGAAAATTTCAATTGGAGTTTCGTTCCGTTTTTTCGTTTTCATTCGACTTCATTCGTTTCCAGTTTAAGGTATTATCCAAAAAGAACTCTACATAATAAAAATCCGTCTTATATTAATCTTTAGAGTGTGGATGCTTTTTTCTTAACAATATACATACACACACATGCACACTCAAAAACTTCAACTTTGATGATTATTTTTATTAAATATCTAGTATCATTTACGATTTCTGTTCATGTAGAGATCCTATCTTGTATAACAATACATACTTTACTTAATCATGTAGTTTGATAGCTGCTCCAAGGAGGAACCAGTGGACTTCAACTGACTTCAGCCGTAGTGACTTCATATTTTTTGAGAAGACTTCATAGTACTTTAAAAGACTTCGTGAGACTTCAGAGACTTTGTAGGACTTTTTGAGACTTTATAAGACTTCATCAGACGTCATAAGACTTCACAGGATTTCAAGAGGCAGATTCCATGCGTATCAAAAAACATTATAGAAATTACATGAAACCTCTATAACATGTAAAAAAGGATTGATAGAACATTTCTTATAAAAATAAAACATTTCATTCAAAAAGCATTCAGTTATTAACTATTACGTTTACTATGACCAAACAAGCTTGAATTTTTTTTCAGCACATTGAAAAAAAACCAAAAAATAGTTTACCTTTCTGCTAAAATAAGACGATTGAAAACAAGGCGATTTCATTGGTTTTTTTATGAATTTTCATGTACTAAATGTAGCTCAAAGCTTTCACAAGAATTCATGAGACTTGATTATATCTCATGAGACTTCACGGCTGAAGACCCTGCTGTTTCCCCCTTGAGCTGCTCTTTGTTATGCTATTATTGTGCTGATATTAATAGTGATTCAAAATTTAATATTGAAGAATGATCAAAGTAAATTGTATTTATAGATGTTTAAAAATAATTGAATGTATTATTTAAGTTTTTTGCTTTTGGTACTTATAATATTATTTATATTTATACAAATGAATTATTTCCTACATCAATAAGAAATACTAGAATAATTGCATGAAATAACTTTTCATTTAAAACATATGTAAAATTTATTATTACTATTATGATTTTCAGGAATTGAAACAATAATTGGAATAACAGGCAATGACGTCTTGATTTTTATTGTCTCATAAAAGTTGTAAAAATCTTCCTGGAATTTTTCTATGAAATTCTATCTCTTTTAGAAGATATATTTGCTTTATTAATACTACAAACGTTGAATAAGACATTACCACACACAATTGAATATACTGAACAAATTAGTTTAGCTTGGTATGTTTATTTACTAAACAATGTGAAATTGTAATCTAACTTTTCAAGTATTTGAATATTTTGTACGGATCTAATAGAAAATGTATTCAGAGATAAATTGAAAGTTTTTTATAAAGATCGAAATAAAAGCATATGTACCGTTAAACATGGGGTGTGGGTGTGGATGTGGGTGTGAGTGTGTGGGGTGTGGGGTGTGGGTGTGTGGGTGTGGATGCGAGGGTGTGGGTGTGGATGTGGGTGTGTTGGTGTGGGTGTGGTTGTGGGTGTGGATGTGGGTGTGTTGGTGTGGGTGTGGTTGTGGGTGTGGGATGTGGGTGTGGGGTGTGGGTGTGTGGGTGTGGGTGTGGGTGTGGATCAGAATACTACCCACACCCACGCCTGCACCCCAATCATACAATTATCTAATCGAATGCATAGTGTGAACTCAATGCTAGGTGACGTTGCCTATCAACGTTCATATTATAGGGGGTTTATTTACATGGTGGGGACTGAAATCAAGTGTTCACATTGAGAATGTCAAGATGATCATGAAGGTGAGGGTCAAAGTAAGCAAAATTCAGTCGGTAGATCAGAAGAGTGTTCATTATAATGGGTTAGTCACTTAGGAGAGATGTCCACTAATAGAGGTGTCACTGTATATATTTGTATGAGTCATTCCTCTTTTTTATTGGCAATCGTAAATGACATGGATATATAACGAAAAAGCAAAACACTACATCATATATTGCACAATAGTCTCCACTACGAGTACGGAGAAAAAACGACGAATATTATTTGAAAGTTTACCCAGTGAAATCTTTTTGGAAATTTTTGGTTTTCTTAAAACTAAAGAGATTATTTTTTCATTTTTTGGTCTCAATTTCCGCTTTAATTCAATTATTCATTCAAAATTGGGTACAAGTCATACTGTGCATTATAATGAAGTAGAATCCATTAATATTTTACATTCATTTGCTATTGGAATTTACCGTCTTGTTATCATACATTCTTATCAAGTGGACTTCAAACTATTAAGTAATTTACGTTCACTAACATTACGATATGGTACAAAGGCACAGTTTGATAGCATTCGTCCTGAGAATTTTTGTATGCTTGAAATTCTCCATATTTACAAAGGTAAGTAGCATGAATTATTAAGAAAAAATACTTAGGGCATACCAAAAGTAGTGAGGGAGGTACTTTTCTTCTATAAGCAAAAGTATAAAAAAAATTCATTTTTTACCAGTAGACAGAGCGTGTTTCGCTCTATTGTTCTATGCTATTTGATAGGTCCTCGCCTTCTACGAAGTTAGTGAAATTACGAGAAATTTTTTTTTTCGTACCACTCCCTGGTAGTAGAGGCTTATATTTTCGTCTATACATCGTTCTTTTTCGGTTTTTCTTCCTTTTATTATTATTGCCTTCTTATCATTTCTTATAACCTGCTTCTATATATACATAAGAAGGAATGCATCTGAGTTATTATCTGCATTATTACGGATCATCGTAAATTTTCTTTTCTCCTTTTCTTCTGCTCTCCTCTTTGACTTTCGATGACTAATGAAAGCTTTCGCTTTTACATAAAAGTACGTACTGCACTTAGTATTCCAACAAGAGTCATCTATGATGAATTGAATTCTGTTTATGGTAATGAAGCCCCTGGTCTAAACACAGTCGAACGATGGTCGAAATTGTTTCGTGATCGTCGAGAGGAAATTGAAGATAAAGCGCGTCCTGGTAGATCTATTACTGAAATAACAACTGAAAATATCAAACAGGTTCATCTTCTCATTGACGATAACCCTTACATTACAATCGAAGATATACAAGAACAAACTGATTTGAGCCATGGGACTGTTCAAAGAATAATCAATGATCATTTAAAGCTTCGGAAGATAATCTCACGTTACACACCTAAGGATCTTACCGATCTTCAGCGAGCTGAACGAGTTCGAATATGCAAGCGAAATTTCACCAGGGAACGTGGCGTTTATGCGATATAATTACTGGTGATGAGTCCTGGTTCCCTCACAAACAGATCGGTTGAAAGATATCAAACAAGGCATGGGTTGGTATAGGAGATCCTCCACCTACTGTTGTTCGAGGAAATCGGTTTGCACCTAAAACCTTGTTTTCGATCTTTTTCAAATCGACCGGGCCTATGTTAATCCATCGTGTCGAACGTGGCCAAACTGTTGACCATCATTATTACATCAACCAGTGTTTACGACCTCTGATCGACGAGATCAAACGTCAAAAACCTTCGTATGGAACTCGAGGTATGAAAACTCATTATGACAATGGTAGGCCACATGTGCATAAAGATGCATCTGATTATCTTGAATCCGAAGGTCTTACGATTATACCACATCCACCCAATTCTCCTGATTTATCACCTTGTGACTTCTGGTTATTTGACTTGATCAAACAGAATCTTGTCATAGGCAAAAGAATAACTGCCATAGTTGTCAAGTTCTATCCAAAACTTCAATAAGCTCTGTCGAGTTTGCTATTAAACGTGTAAAATAATTAAAGCACTATAAAAAAAAAATTTATTTTAATTTTTAGGCATGCCCCGATGCATCTCTATTAACTATTCCATCAATTGAGCCAAAGCGCACGCGAAAAGTAGCTAAGAGCTTGCCTCGCTATGTTCATTACTTTACGATGAATTATGAGCAATGGCGCAAGTTTTATGATCGTAAGATTGATGATGTATACAGTGGTTGGGGTGATCAATTAATGCCACATTTTACTCAATTAAAAATTTATTGTACAATCCTTTTTCGATACCATCATACGCGAAAAAATCAATCACATAAAAAGAATTGCAATTTATTCAGTGCCACCGGCTGCTGTAAACATAGGAAATGTCCTGTAACAATTGAAATCGAAATTGAAAAAGAACCAAAACATAAGGGAGACCCATATGTATTCAAAGTAACGGTTGTAGGTGATGCTAACCATAATCCGAAAAAGGAGACTGCTGCTCGTCAATTGACTGGAGCGAGGCGAGAAGCTATGGGTATATTGCCATTATTTCTTGAAAACTTTGCATTTATATTTTTATTTTAGCTAAGCGAGTTCATCAAATTGGAGCATTAGGGGTTTTTGAGCACAATGTAAGATTTGCCGATGAAGATCTTTTACGAGAAGGAAATTTTACTGAAATACCATCATTAGATGTGTTAAAAACTGCTAAACAGCAGTACAACAAGAAATATCGTCTCGATGAAGATTGCTTCAAAGAATTACGCATGTATGGATTCTTCACTCGATTCACTGATTATGCTTCGAAATGTTTTAAAGGTGAGAACTTTCAAACTCCCTTGAGAACTGATGGTTTTGAATGACTTTAGAAATTTCTTGTGAAATCTAACTTAAAATACACGAACACCGTTCAGATTGGCATTGAAGGGATACATTTTTAAGTGCTTCTCTTTATGTATAGGCTACATTCAAACAAGTGGTGAGTGGCCGTTCGTTGTTCACTTCTTCGCTGAAATACAAGTTGATCGATTCATAAAATATTGCAAAGCACAAAAATATCCATGTATTCATATTGACGCCACTGGTTCTATCGTGAGGAAACTTCAACATCAAAAAGATGTCTTCTTTTATTCTATGGTTTTCAAAGATAAAGATTCATCAATCATGCCACTTATTGGAGCACTGCTGACTGATCATACAGCGGCCTCGATTACATCATATTTCAATTGTTTTCGAAGTAAATTAGCTGTGCGTAGTAAAAGTGCTCGTCCATCATTCGTTGTGATTGATTTTTCGGCTGCATTAATCAATAGTGTACTGGCTTCGTTCAATGTTGAGACTATCCATAGCTATTTACGTCGATGTTATAATACAACTGATCGTGCTTATGACACCAAACAATTAAAAAATATGACATGTCTTCGATTATGTTGTGCTCATGCAATGAAGGTTTTTTCACGTAGTCTTTTCAAAATAAATGTATCTAAAGATAATCGTCGAAATCTAATGTCACTTTTTTCTATCCTGTTGAATTCGACAAGTTTTCATGGTGCATTAACTTTATATACACAGATTGTCTTCGTTTATGGTGATCCAAATAACGAGAACGCGTCTGATGTGCTCAAGTCATTGTTAAGTAAATCTGATCTATCCGACTTTGATGTTCGCGATGATAAGCCACTTAAACAAGATTTTCTCGATGAAATTGATATAACAACTGATCCTATTATTCATCAATCACCATTTAATGTTAAAGCATGTGCTAGCATTCCAGCTTTGCGTAAAATCATGGAAAAACAAAAGCCGAATATCAAACCAAGCAATCCGCTTTATTCATTAAAGATTATTCAACTGTTTCACAAATGGTTTGCATATCTTCCGCTTTGGTCTTGCCTTATGACAGATTTTTTTGACAGGCAAGTTTCCTTTGAAATATTCATAGATATATTTATGTCCTTAGTGTAGGTATGCCAATGATAAAAAAGCTATTTCAACAGATGACTGGGAGTTCGGATATGGACGTGTCTCAAATGCTACGATTGAAACATATTTTCGTACAGTGAAACTATCCATTCTTGAAAATCATACCAATCTTAGACCGACTGATTTTTTAATACGAAATCACAAACATACATTTTCACGTTTTAAAGCAGACCAATTCGATGTAGCGCGCTCTTCACATGGCTGGAAAAGAAAAGGAGTGCAGCCGCATGACTTAAACGTGAAGGATCCATGGCGACGCCGTGCCCCATCGAACGCAAAAACTAAACGAACATATCATTTTGATGATAAAATTAGTCAGACGATTGCTTGTCAATTAGCGTAAGTTTTATTATAGTCACCGTTTCAACCTCATGTATGGCAACTTTCTTCGTTCTAGAAAAGGAAAAGTTGGTGGACAGAACGTGGAACCTGATAGTAATTCAAACATCGCAAAACGAACTCATCGGCCTGTGAAAGCTCCAACGTCTTTTGATTCTGAGTATGTAATCGTCAGTAATTAAACATCTGTGAACTGAAATAAAGCGTATTCTGTCATAGTGTAAAAAAGACTTCATAAAAAATTGAGCATCAATTTTTATTGATATTATATTTTCCTCGGATTTAGCTCACACTGCAATCGTTTTAATAGGCGTATTTTATGAAGTTTAATAAAATATTTTGTAAATTTTAGTGATGAACAGGCAGGTACTTCAAGCGACTCTATTTATTATCATTCATCTGGATTCTCCGTGATATCATCCAATCAGCAGGAGAAAGCTGAGCAGAATATGTTCTATTCCAGAGCGGTCTCATCATCTTCATCACAAGCTAGTCTTACTAATCCATCGCCGATGAAAACTTCTTATTCGTCCGAAAGTATTTTCTCCACTTTATTAGCTATTAGTGATAGCAGCAATATTAGCAATGCTTACGACAGAATCAATGAAATACAAAATGTACAACAACGTGTAACAGAATCAAGTAATCCTAAGAACTTCACCTCTACTATGGACAATATCAACTTGTTTGATATTTTGTCTCCGAAACGCTCACATCCTTCATCCGACAGTAGTCTATCAACAACGAAACCAAAGCCTACAAAAAGATTGCGAGAAAAAAACGTGAACTCTTCGCCATCAACCTCGATTGCGAAGTGCAATTTTAAATCTAGCACAGATTATCGTACAACTAAAATAGGTTCTCTTACGCTTGCGTGGCCACCATTTCAAATACATAATAGATCCTTTCGTGGTCAAAACTTCACCGTATTGAATACTTGTCCAGTTGATACAGGTTTATTTGTTTTCTACCACGCGTACAAAGCTGCTACGAACGAATTTCGTGATCTTTTCGAAGTTAATAATCTTGATGCATTGAAACTATTGCGTGATGTGTTTCATCTGATCGAAAATGAAGGCTGGACTGTCGCTCGTTTATTTTGGCTTACTGGAAATAATCTTCTGAACAATCCATTGAAGAATGGCGCATATGACATAAAAAATACTATGGATGACATTGTATTTCGATTTGTGAAGCCATTACAGACTTATCCACTCAAGTCCAAATGCACCTGTAGTGTCTGTCCGAAACTCGTACGCGAAACGACCAGCGACGAAATCAGGCTAATGTAAGTTTTTTTAAACAAAATATGATCTAACAAGAGAGAGGAACTTCTAAAATAAGAAAACAGCCTATTTTTACTAAGAACTGCAATATAACAGCGAAAGATGTCACTGCTCTACTGGAGATCTTGATAAATTATAACCTCTTCTATGTGTTTGGAATCTTAAAGAGATAAAGAGATGAAAAATAATTGAGAGAAACATAGAGAAAAACAGAGTCACGGAGAAACAAAGAGACGAAGAAATACAATGAGAAGTTTATATACACATCCTTGTCAATATAAGAAGGTAAGTAAACAAACAGCTGATTTATCATAGTATTCGAATAGCAGAAGGCAACGACCTATTAGTGTAGAGCACTTGATTAATTAATTAATTGTGCAACAAATGGAACATCTCAGATGATAAAGGTATAGATCGGGCGAAACACTAACTGACATGAATTTCTCTGATGGACAACATCTGCTATTATGTACCTATTTCATTGTTTCATGCATAGTTAATTACTGATAGAGCTTCTGCATTTCAAAACCTATATTTTACACCGGATATATTCATAGCCTTATTATATACTTGCTATTGCACCTGTAGAAAACCCAAGAACATATATTTAAACTTCGTGTCAGCTTTTGCAACTACTCATGAATCTTTGTGTGCTGTTAACCTTGGTTCGGATGAACCACTGAACTATCCACCCGATTACATGATGGATGATCGGTATCCAGCAATTGATCCAGAAACAAA
>CAJNOP010002309.1:0-18455 GCA_905250075.1 Rotaria sp. Silwood1 | reverse complement strand
GCAAGTGTCGGCGCGCAAATGTCACGCGCGCAAATGTCGTGCCACGCTGAATTTAACCAATAGGGTGTGTGCGTGTCTGTCCATGTGAGTGTGGAGTGGATAATGCTGTTGGTCTATAGGACTGGGCGAGTTTGGGTGTGTAAGGAGTGACTATTCTTTCTAAACATCACCTACACCCACACCCACGTCCACATACATACATTTCTTTCGATAGGGTACCGCGGAAAGACAAACACACCCTTCTTGAATTGAAAATTTGAATAATTGAATACCTGAATGGTTGAATAAAAAATTTGAATAATTAAATAAGTGAATGGTTGAATTGAAAATTTGAATAATTGGATACGTGAATACACATATCAAGTTAGATACTACTGGTACGTAGCTAAGGCTAAACATATGCAAGCTTTCAACGTTTCATTTGCTGACATCCATACCATCAACGTCATGCATATGATTAATACTTCAATCACACAGCACATAATCTATTCGTAAATGTAAGAATATATATTCTTTCAGAAAATCGAAAATTAAGGATTTGAATATCAATCAAAGGATTAATTTAACGAACTATAAGCGAAACAGATTCAAGAACGATGGATAGTCGGAAGTCGAGAGGCCTATATATAAAAAACAGATTGTGATTGAGAACTGAGTAGTATTAGGAACAAGAAGATAAAGTAAGTGGAAGCCAATGATGGTATTATTTTTATGTATCTTGTTAGTTTCTTTTATAAGTAGCGAATCACATTTCCGCGTGCGTTCAAATATCTCATTTAACAAAACTTGATATGAACAGTAGTAAGTTGATATTGTTTTACAAATGGCAGAAGACAATCAGTGTTGTCTTTTTCAGAACGATCCATCTTCGTGGTACTGAGCGTTGTCGTCCTCTGTACGACAACAAGCGCAGTGAGCTCGAGTGAAGCATTCACACGCACAAGTAAGCACATCTTGAAATCATCAGTAGCACTATGTGGATGCTTGATCTACGAAACTGCAAGAATTCATGATGCTCATTAAATTAGTCCTTTCTTCATAAAAATAAACATATATTATCACTCTATAGATAGTGATGAGCAGAATGATGTTTTAATGTTTTTAGTATACTTTTGAATCATTTTCGGCTATAAAGAGAGACCATCCATTGATCCAACTGGGATACCTTATAAACCTTTTCAAAAGCCCCGATTTTTAGAAGATTGACAAGAGCCACTGAAACAAATTGGCAGAAAAATCTAATATATATAATTCGGTGCAGCTTTATCTTCTCATTTAAACGGTGAAAACTGCAACTCTCTATTTGGCTTCTATCAAAAGTTATTCAGAAAATACTGACACTGTTTCTTTTTGAAGTGACAATTAGTAAAGTGTCGACTCTATTTTAAAAACGCAAGCTAAGGCTAATGTTTGCTATAAAATCAGTTCGTTTTGGACAGTTTTCACACAGAAAATTTATTTCCAAGGAAAATGAATATCATACTCGAAATCAGGGTCAAAAAATCGAGTCAATGGATACATATTTCATTCAGTAAAAGTTTCAATCGAAGTATCAACTTCCCTTCATTTCAGAACTTTATCAATGGAATTTACCTATGCTCCTAATCGACTGATGTTTTCATAGAAACTTTTCGTGAATGAAATATGTGTCATTCGGCTCGATTTAGGACGCTGCTTCTGACAGAACCTACCAAAACTTTTTTTATGGGAGCCTTGCAATTAGTCCCAAGGCATACGTGATAAATTCTATACAACTCATTAGAACATATGTACATTGTTGCAGTGTGGAGGCACTGAAATATTATCATAGTTATTAAGTTCTAATAAGCTCTAATAAATCCTCGAGAAATAATTAGATCCCTTAGAAAAGCTTTATTTAGAAAAAGCAAATGCCGATAACTGCTTGTTAGTAAGGCTTATACTTGAATATTGATAAAAATTTCCAAAACACAGGTTTTGAAATCAATACTTCTCATATTGTTTCAATAAAAATCAGTACTACATTAATCGAAGAAAATGCAAAATAGAAGTTGCTTAATTGTCAAGGATATTGGAGAATGCCTATTCCATTAAAACTCGATCTGAAAGTTTACTACATAAGTTTCACAACATGGACCATAGAGTGAATATAACTAGAGTTAACTTTGGAATTTGTACATCTTTTGTAAGAAGGGTAGAATGCTTAATGACTTCATAGGTTTTCTCTTCGAAGATCTTTCAGTTGCAAGAATGCTAAAGTATTTCTTGTTTTGTACGATTCGTCATCAAAAAGTTTCGCGTAGATAGATTTGAACTCTTAATACTCATTTCTATGAAAACATCGCGTGAAGATCATGCGTCAATTTGGACTTTCTCTATACATTCATTTACACCCATCTACTAGTAGCTACACTTATCTGCTTCCACTCTCATCTACTAAACTACACCTCTGCCCACACTTCCCTCGCCATCAACTTTACATTCTTTTTTAAATATACACTTCACCACTTATTCCCAATTGCTTTTCACGAAATCCTGCATCATTAATGAAGCTGAAGAGAGAAGGATATTAATCAAAAGTTGTATTTTAGACGATCAACAAAGGGGCAAACTTGATGGAAGAGTAGCCATTGTGACAGGATCGTCCAAAGGAATTGGAGCCGGTATTGCCAAGCATCTTGCTCTTGCAGGAGCATCTGTCGTCGTGAACTATTTATCGAGTAAACAAGATGCTGATCGTGTTGTTAATGAGATTTCTAGCAAAGGAGGCAAAGCAATTGCAGTCCAAGCCGATGTGAGGAAAGAGGCAGACATTAAACGTTTGTTCGCCAAAGCGAAAAGGACCTATGGTACACTTGATATTTTGGTCAATAATGCAGGTGTCTACGAGTTTCGATCGATTGAAAATGTTACAGTTGAGCATTATCACAAACACTTCAACCTCAATGTACTTGGTGTGATTCTTTGCAGTAGAGAAGCTATAAAATATTTTGGTTCTACCACAAATGGCACAATCATCAACATTGCCTCGGTCGTAAGTGCAGAACCGGCTCCGCAGCTCACTGTTTACAGCGCAACCAAGGCAGCTGTGGATGCAGTAACAAAAGCTCTTTCAAGGGAATTGGGCCCACGCAACATACGTGTTAATTCTATCAGACCCGGTACAACTATCACGGAAGGGACTATTGCAGCTGGACTTATTGGTAGTAGCTTTGAAAGGCAAATCATCGCGCAGACGCCACTCGGTCGCCTCGCTCTGCCCGATGACATTGCACGTGTTGCTGTTTTCTTAGCATCAGATGATGCTGCATGGGTCTCGGGCGAAAATTTGAGGGTAGCCGGCGGCTCTGTTAATTGACTGTTGACTTTCGAAAAGCCTCATCTTCTTTAAGGCATGCATGATTATTCGCTGAGAAATAAAAACATCCTTGAATCGCATAACTATGTTATATTAATCCGAAAAATAAAAAATAAAATGCAAATGATCACGATAAAAATTTGAATTGAAAGCACGTGGATGTGAGTGATTGAGAGCGTTCAAACAAATCCTACATTCCATAATTTTTTTCTCTGCTTCATCCTTGTGCAGCTTGATTCCTTGAAATCAAGAATTACATATTTTGTTCTATTCATTTGAATATATTAGAACATTGATGATATATTTTCCTTTGATAATCGCTTCTGAGGTCTTACTGTCCTTGGTTTATGAACAGGATTAGAACAGTCTACGAAGTAGTCTACATATCTGAAAGTAAAACTTCTTAGATTTTGTAGCTGCTCCGTGCATGCAGGATCTAGAAACAGTGTCGCTAGTATGTAGTTGCAACGACATTGATCGAAAATGAAACCCTATGCAGAACCAATTCTTTTTGACGTTGTTACTATATTTGGTTAGAACGCTATGTTCTACTAGTAGTAGACAATTACAATCAAGAAAACAATAAAGAAAACTATTATTACTGGGACATCTGTGTATAATGGGAATCATTTAGATGTACTTTCCGAGAAGTGCTGCTTTTACAGTCATATAGTATCAGCAGATGCTTTTTACTTTTGCGACAGTCTGTTGACTTCTGAGTTATCATGATTTTCATTTTGGACACTATTTCCAATATGTTGAAATTTTACTTGTTGTATTCGAAACTGACATGAATGCATTGTCCGCTGAGTCCATGATACTCGTTCATGGAATGATAATTGTTCTGCTCCGATTTTCGACAATGTCTTTCATTGTTCCTATCGGTGCATCTTATTTCGATTACGAAGATGATTCACCGACACTTGCGTGCGCGACATTTCCGCGCCGACACTTGCGCGCACGACAAATGCGCGCAGCGACATTTTCGCGCACGGCACTTACGCGCAACACGAAAATTTTTTCGATGTTAATTTAATTATTCTGTGAAATTTTTGAACCACTATTTATTGAAATAATATTTATGAAAAGCAAGAATTATACAAGTAAAGAAAAGGCCATAAATAAATAAGATTTACAACTAGTAAATAGTAAATCAAACATTCAGAAATGATTCAGAAAAGGCCTTTGCAATTTCGTTTAATACAACGCCAAACTAATCTATCTCGACGATAACGAAAACCGTCGAGAAGAAGTTGGTCTTTACCCTTGATTGATTGAATCATAGACATTTTTTATAGAAGTTGTCGACAAGATGTAAATATTAACGAATAATTTATTTATGCTTATGTTTCATCTCCTACATCTTGTTTTTATTTTAATTGTATTGTATTCCTCTTTAATAATTAATCTCATGATCTCATCGATTTTTTTATTTATACAAATTGATGCAATAATGTGGAAACAGAACACTCTTTTTTATTCACATTGATGAGTTTAACTAATCAAACAATATGGAGAGGAAAAAATTCATTCTAATGCGCGTAAATATCGTGCGCGCAATTGCCGTTGCGCGCATTTGTCGTGCGCGTAAGTGTCGGCGCGCAAGTGTCGCGCGCGCAAATGTCATGTCACGTCATTAGCTCGATATCTTCTTGGTCGAATGTTAGTTATTGATTCAGAAAAACGAATGTCTGTTGATGAAGCTCTTAATCACCCATATATTAATGCTTGGTATGAAGATTCAGAAGTTAATGCTGTAAGATTATCTTCACATTTTAATTTAATATACAAAATTTTTCTTCAAAGAATGCTTCTGGTCAATATAATCATTTAGTTGATGAAAGAGAATATACTGTTGAACAATGGAAAGAATTTATTTTTAATGAAGTTATTCAATATGAATTAGATCAAATTAATAAATATTCAAATGGAGATAAATAACAATCAATAGATCAACCTATGGAATAATTATTATTTAATAATGAGACTGAACCTTTTTTTTTCTTTATTTTAAATAATATATATTATTATTGTATTATTCGTTAAATGTTCTTCTTTTTGTTTTCGTATTGGTGATAATGAGTACTATCTTTTAAATAAACCATACACTGGTTGACTTTATGTAAAAAATAAAAATTAGATCGACTTCCTTAGGAAATCAATGAAAACAGACAAATCAACAATGAATAGATCGACAAACTTTTCATACACCATTATTTTCTTAAAAAAAAACAAATATTTTTATTTTAGAATTATTTTGTTCCTATATTCATTTGTAGATAAGAATAAAGAATGATGCCTTTTCAACGAACATCTACACGTAAATCCTTGGTAATAACCAAAAAACCTCAACATAGTGTAAAACGTATTGGACGTAAGTTAGACATTAGTGTAATTCAAGTGTATTCAACCAAATACGTATATGTCGCTTCTCTCCATATTAGGTGGAATTCCAATTGACGAATTTATCCCAATATATCGACCAACTCGCAATAATGAAGCTATAGCAACAACAGCAAATACGGTATAGTAAGATTGATGAGAAGAAACTCTGCATGTGTAACTGTTACTCTATATTATGATCATAAATAGATCTTAAAAAATAATTCGTAACCTTTCTCAATGGTTATTGTAATCCTAATGAGATGAATTAATTATTCTCCTAAGTTGAATAAACAATTTCGAAATGAAAACTTCCAATTGTTTATCAGATTGTTGCCATCATTTCATCATAATTTTCCATTTTAAAATAAGTTTTCATCATGTGTTTAAGTACTTTAAAAGTGCAACCATATTTTTCACCACTTTTTATTTTTATACAAGAGCTTTTTTAAAATTTTTAGTAGCAGCAACTAGATCATCTTCTTTTGAAGCTTTTCCATTATAATATTGATTTGAAAGAGCAGCATCGGGTTCTTCTATTTTGACAATTACAATCAAAATCATCATTACTATCCATATGATTAATTAGTCAAACATTATTTTTATCGTTGTCTTTTTAAATCTAAAACAAAATAATAACAAAAAAATTTAACAATTTCAATAGATAAATGAGAATATCGTCTAACTAAATCATGAGAGTAATCATTAATTAAAAGTCGATTATTTTTAAGTATATAAAAATATTTTTTTCGAATATTTAAAGATATTTTTCGTTCTATTGTATTATATGTGAATACTCCAAACATTCTTTTCATTAATATGATTACCATTTAAGAAATATTGTTCGCATAATTCATATAGATCATTCAAAAGAAATTTATCACTTAATTGAATATATTATGTAACGTTGAATTTGTTAATATATATAAATGTAAAAGACTATTTGAGAAAAATTAATGAACATTTATTTCTTTTGACATTTTTTACTAAAGCTAAAAAATAATGTTTAAAAATAAGATAAACATGCTAAAAGTATTGCACGATGACATTTAATTATACGTTTGATTATGTACATGAATAATAAGATGACTAGTATCAATTAAATCAGATATTGATTTACAATTTAAAAAATTTTTTTTACGTTTATTTGTTCTATTATCTGACAAGAATTCATTGGAATGAGTCGACAAAATTTGTTGATTCATTTCTAATATTTTAGCAAGCCAATCATCTCTTCAATATTAAAAAATCTTTTTTTCTCATTTCTCTCCGGCCATTTTTCCAGAAATGATGAACCCGACCGCGGTGTATTCATTTAAATAATTGATCGAGAGTATATATATGCATGTCATCAGCTAAATGACATGTACAACACACAGTTCATAATAGCATTCAACTTTTTGTTTAATGTATTCATTGACCACTGAAAATAATGACCATGACAGTTCATGGATCACTGATGAAGAATTTGAACAAGTGAAGAGATCTTTTATTTTTATTTTTTTGTTATAAATAACTCTATTGAACAATAATATCTTTCTATTCTAGAATGAATCACCTGATCACCATAACAATCTTTCAACACAAGAAGCTTTTATAAATCTTATCTTACAAACACAACAAAATCAGAAAGAACTCATCAATACCATAATGGAATCTGTAAAAGAACAACAATTAGTTCAAAAAGAATTTTTTAAAAATATTTTTGATTCTCAAAAAGAACAACAATTGGCTCAAAATGGTTTTTTAAAAAATATGTTTGATTCTCAAAAAGAACAACAACTGGCTGAAAAAGAATTTTTTAAAAATATGTTTGATTCTCAAAAAGAATTTTTTGAAAATACGTTTGATTTTCAAAAAGAAGAACAATTAGCTCAAAATGGATTTTTTAAAAATATGTTTGATTCTCAAAAAGAACAATTAATTCAACAGCGAGTTACTGATGAACAACAATTGACTCAAAATGAATGTATTAAAAATATGTTTGATTCTCAAGAAGAACAACAATTAAAAAAGGATTGAAATATGTAGAAATTATTATAGAAATAAAAAAGAGACTTATTAAATATCGTAGTATTTGATACAAGGGGGGGGGGGGGGGAAGCGGATCCTGGATCCTCGGATCCTGATGGATCCTAGTGGATCCTCATGGATCCTGGTGGATCCTCATGGATTCTGATGGATCCTGATGAATTGTGGAATAAATTATTTCAAATGTACAAAAGCGAGGGTGGAAAAAGCTGATACTAATGGATATCAGGATTCATTAAGGTCCGACGAAACTAAATGGAAAAAGGGGAAAGTAACTTCAGAATTTTGTGACTAAGAAGAAAAAAAGATCCAGGCCACTGACGTTAGTGTAGTATTCTCCATAAACCTAGGTTTCACATATATCTTTTCCGAAGGGAATCTGGAGTGCGCTTGCAATATTAGCGACTAGTCATTCGTCCCCGTCCCTCCGCAGCGCCACTCACGGCTAGTTGCTCCATTATTTGAATACATTAAAACACTAGTTGGTCATTCTCCATTTACTATAAAAGATGTGATCTCATTTACAAATATCTTTTATATTAGCTTCTTCGAGTTATAGTGACTATATAGAAATTACACAAGTCAGAACACCTGAAAAAAATATGTGAATAATTGAATACTTAGCCAGAAAAAAAAATAATGAGAGTAGATTTAAATACCGATAATGTCGAATCGACTAAAACTAGTCTTTGACTTTCAGAAGTACTTGTCGACGTGGATTCGGATGTTGGTGGGACCTTGAATGCGTTTTTGTGTGAATCCAATTCTACGCGTTATATTTTTCTCTGGCACATATCTATTTCGAGAACCAGATCTAGATAGGACAACTTACAATAAAGCTGATGTGATCCAACTCATCAGCTGAGGTCGAACGCACACCATCTAAAAAAAAACACTAATTGCACATTAGTAACACAGAAAATGTGCGAATTACACATCAACATTTCATGACCAAACCAGCTTGTAAGAAAAGATACGAGAACACATTAAATTACTGCTAGTCGAATAAAGCTTCACAGATTCATAGTCGAACACCGAACATATTGAATTGGCTCTACTGGCGACCTGAAAAACTTCATATATAATTGATGGTACTCCGATTATCAACCCTGTAATCACGCTAACGTATCTGAATGCATTACTTTCCCATTGACTACCATATCACAAACTCATTTTATTTCATATGACCCTTCTGGGAGCCGAGAGAAAAAAAGTTCGTTTCTGATTGGTCCAATTTCTGCCCAATGAAAGCTCAAATCGAAAAACCAAGTTCATATTCGGATTTCTGGATGTCGATAGCCTTTTGCCAAGTTTTATCAAAAGGTCCCAAACACCTCAAAATAGAAAAGCTCATTTCCGATTCGTCGGCATCCTAGCCAATGGGAAGGCGGGATACAATATCCGATCTCAGATTCAGAATCCTAGCCCTCAATAACATATAGTAGAGTTTCATCAAACTGTGCAAAAAACTTAAAATAAAAAAGCTCATTTCTGATTGGTCGACTTCCTAGTCAACGGAAAGGTCGGATGTAAAATCCGACCTGAGATTCAAAATCCTAGTCCTCGATAACCTATAGTAAAGTTTCATCAAACGGTACAGAAAGCTTAAAATAGAAAAGCTCATTTCTGATTGGTCGGTTTTCTAGCCAAATGCGAAGACCGGGCGTAAAATCTGACCTTGAATTCGGATCTCCCGACCTCAACTAGCTTTAGGAAAACTTTAGAAGTTACGCCTAAATAAACTTCCCCTCTGATGTTTTTTTGACCTTGCCACAGACAGACACACAGACAAACTCTTTTTACTTTTTTTCATATAACCCTCCCTACAGTGGAGGGAATAATGAGTTCTATTGAATCCTAGCGGATCCTGATGGATCCTGGTGCATCCTCATGGATCCCAGGATCCACCAGGATTCACTTTTTCCCCCTTGTAGTGACGTGCAGCGACATAGAATGTATAGAAACAACAGATTTAAATTACTAATTAATCAAAAATGCATTTGAATAATATATATATATATATATATATGCATAGTTTTCTTTCTGGGTAACTGTCTCCTTTAGAAACTAAGTGTGGAGAGTAAGAAAAGAGCTACATCTTACCTATACGAAAGTAAAATATAACTACATGTTGAATTAAGGCTGAGATGTTGTAACAAAAAAACTCGATATCGCTGTAGCAAGAAGAGAACGAATACGAAGTACAAGTATATTCATTATCTGATGAAGTACATCTTAATCGTTGTTAATTTGCATGAATGAAAGGACTGAACAACGAAAACACTATCATGTTACGTTCAATTTGAATACTCACGATACTCTCAAACGTCTGAATTTTCTGTAAACAAAACTTGTCCCTTTGAAATTTACTATTCCTTCATTATGCGAACCCTTATATGTGAAAAAAAGAATTCTGGCTCATCTATAGGCAAAGTAACTCTTAGATAAAAATATAATGGACTAACAATTCTTTCGCAACTATTCGAGGGTGGGTGTGGGTGTGGGTGTGGATGTACGGATCTCTTTAACCACACCCATACGCACATCCACATCGACACCCACACCCACACACCCACACCCCACACCCACATCCACATCCACACCACCCACACCCACACACCCAATGTAGATGAAGCCACCGATTTGTACACGGTTTTAGCGTTGGTTGTGAGTTGAGAAAAACTATATATTGAGATTATAAGTAAGTATGGCATATGCTTTGTGCGTATGCATTTATTCATACTATTATTAAAATTGATCCATTTTTCATAATCCAATCATCGAATAGATCCAATTGCAAAGGTCATTAATGATACCATTAGCTTATATATCTGATCTAAACGTGATTAATATGCAATTCCAGGCAGTTATGTTCTTTACAGTGACTTGACTATCAACCTATATTTCTATTCCTAATTATGACACATCAATGTTTATGATCATCTTGTCTACGATTTACCTCTTGTTTTCTGAACGGAGGTTAAAAAAATTAAGAGATAAAAAAAGAATGTTTTGTCTCAATATTTGTTGATAGTTTGTGATTGTTGAATTTTTTTATCAAATAAATGTTTGTTGCTAACGAGGGAACATTCCCAAGTGATCCGCTCCGTTTGCCTCCATATTTTGCCCATATGTAGGGGTTATTATAGTAAGAAAAAGCCTAAGAGGATTTGGGCTCTTATTGCTTCTTTCAAAAGTTATGAAGTTTTTCGTTTTCTATATAGTAAGGTACATAACGCTAAAATTTTCATTTCTCAGTAAAACAATGAATCATTGGCTTAATTTTTTTTCATAAATGCATTTAGCACCTATCAACTTTAAACATAATTTTGTGTCATTAAACTATAATACAAGACATTTTACGGAATTTACCACTGATTCGGGAGACCATTAATTTTGCAACGATCATATAGATACCTTCTTTGCTCCTTTTTTCATTACACACATTTCTCTTCACTAACAGCTCGTTGATGAGCCATTCGTTTACTTCTTATCATAAACCAAAGAACAGTGATAAATGCACATAATGTTGTTCGAATTCTTTCGAATTTAGTTTCAAGGCGATTACCCTCTAGTGAATCAACTACATTTTCTGCTAAAGACGAAGAAGTAGCAGAACGTCTTTTCGATAATATTAACACAATTATGAATAGTACGACATATCATTTTGAAAACGAAAGTAGTCTTGACTATAATGTTAATCTTGACTCGGACACAGAAGAGTCCGATACAGATAGTGATGAAACTACTATGAATGAATTAGACAAGACCGATTATACAATTAATAATAGTGATAAAAAAAATACTCTATTAAATCAATATTCTTTAGAATATATGGATAAGGAAGTGCAGTTTTATGATGAAAAAAATAGTAAAACTGGTAAAAGAAAACATTCTGGGAACATGTTCCACCGTCACTTCAAAAGAGTTCCTAACAGAGGCTATATTACACATTTTCGAAAATACTTGGCATCGGGAGGTATGAAAAGACATAAAATAAATCAAATTGACACTTTTGTTTATGAGTCGTTTGAAAATGCTCGTGGAAAGCTACTTTCAGTTCATGATATTGATCTGCGACGGTGGGGGTTGAGAAAAGCTAAAGAAATATTTTTGAACGATTTTGTTGCCAGTGAAAAATGGCTTTTTGATTTCAAACATCGGTACAATATTTGCTCGAGAAAAATAACCAAACTGGTAACCAAACGAGAGGTTCAAAATGAGCAGGAAATCTATAAATCTGCTAATGATTTTGTCTCAAATGCTCAAAAAATAATAAAAAAATATAATGCTGATTACGTATTGAATACTGATCAGTCAGGCTTGCAACTAGAATTATATTCTAACCGAACCTTGAGTTTTCAAGGAGAAAAAACTACTCTGGCTGCTGTATATTCTGTACATAAGACGACACATTCATATACGGTGCAGCCAATGATCAGTATGAGCGGCCATCTAGTGGGACCTCTATTTCTTTGCTTAAAAGAACCTTCTGATCGATTAACTGAAAATGTAAAAAAGAGTCTTTTTCAGGCTAAAAATATTATTCTAACGTGTAGTAAGTCTGGTAAACTCTCAACGTCACTTCTAAAATATTGGCGAGATAACGTTTTAGAACCTGCAATCGGAACCAACAAATTTCTTTTAATTTCAGATTCATGGGATGCACAAAGCAACAAAACGCTTTATGAAAAATTAAAAAATTGTCAAAGAATAGAAATACCAAAGAAAACTACTTCGTGGATTCAGCCGTTGGATGTCTACTTCAATAGACAGTTTAAGGCTAATGCACGAAAAAATTATGACCACATACGCCTCGATAATATTGATATAAATATCAGTCAGAGAAACAACATCATCACACTGAATTCTCTCATTCATAACCAGCTCTCTTCTAAACGATTTGTTCCAATGATTAAATACGCTTGGTACAAATCTGGTTACATAAAAGACCATCCGGGGGCCTATCAGAACGTAAAATAAATTTGTTTTTCATTTACCGACATTTCTTGTGCCAAAAAAGGCTGTAATGATACTTACTTTATAACCTGCAGTTGGTGTCAAAAAACCTTCTGCTTTCATCATTTCTTCGAAGTATATCATATGCATTAATCGTCTTTTGATCTATTGTTCGAATACCACCTGGTTTTCCCTCATAGCTTTCTTTTTTTACTTATAACTGATTTCATATAAGCAGGAGATTATCAGAAAAAATCTTCATTTATTCAAGCTTTATTTTTTCTTCAACGTTTTGCTTATCTTTAGGTGTTTATTTCTAGGTGTTATTTTACAAAAGTCTCGAAAAGTTAAAAATGGCGAAAAGAAGGGAAAAAATTGAAAAAAACAGCAAAAAAAGTTTTAAAAAGCGACAAAAAATTAAAAAAACCCTTTCCGAAGTAGGAGGCCTCTTCGTGGCGGAAAGGAGACAACGGTTTCCTTTTGATCCTTACAAAAGATACCGGCAAACTATCCTACTATTCTATACTGCGCCAAAAACATTTCAAGTACAATAATCAGCTGGTAAGCTTTTACAAGATCGTACCTCTGATCCTGTATGATCTTGCCGTCTGATCGTTTGACATGGGTATCTTCTCACAACCAACATTCTATAACACGTTGTGTATTATAGTTTAATGACACAAAATTATGTTTAAAGTTGATAGGTGCTAAATGCATTTATGAAAAAAAATTAAGCCAATGATTCATTGTTTTACTGAGAAATGAAAATTTTAGCGTTATGTACCTTACTATATAGAAAACGAAAAACTTCATAACTTTTGAAAGAAGCAATAAGAGCCCAAATCCTCTTAGGCTTTTTCTTACTATAATAACCCCTACATATGGGCAAAATATGGAGGCAAACGGAGCGGATCACTTGGGAATGTTCCCTCGTTAGCAGAAAAATTAACTATAGCTATCAAGTTTAATAATATTATTTAAATAATCAACGATTTCCGTATTTTTAACTTCATCCAAACAACTTCGATAACCTCATCTTATCGAAGTTATAACTTCGATGAAATAATTTATAGAAGTTGTAGCTTCGATAAAATTTTTATCGAAGTTATAACTTCGATAAACATGCTAACTTAGATACGACATATATATGGAATGATTTTCTTCTATGAAATCATTCAATACAATTAAACACTCCGGAGTGCAATAAACATTTATTACAATGAATTTATTATTATTTGTATTTCAATTGTTAATAAGGTATGTTGCCTCTATTTTTTTTTCTCAATAAGAAGAATCGAGGGATAGTAGTGTAGTAAATCAAATTAATTCTTTTTTTTGTAATTGAACAGTTCTATTGGCCACTAGAACTTTTCAATTACAAAAAAAATGTTGTTTTTATTCGTGAGGGGGTTATCTTTTCCTTTTTTTCTATCACACCCTTTCAAGTGGCTTCGTAACCTGACCCAGGAAGATTTCTTTATGTCTGTGATGGCGAAAGCAGTGTTGTACTCGGGAAGGCCTTCTGTGCGTAGGTCCCTGTTGTCGTTTACGTACGATATACCTACGTGCATGCCCAACCAGTCCGGTGAGGTCTGCTCTGCGTGTACCCATGGCAGGCGTATTGGAGTCTTCCTGGTCACGCGCGCGCGTACGCGAAAAGGAGCCGAGAAAGAAAGTGAATAGCAAATCAATTTATTGAGGAAAGAAGAAAAAAAAAGAACAATTACATTTTTCTTCGAATTTTTTCAAATGTTTCTGTATATTCCAAAAGATCTGGATGAGTTGAAGGTAATTTTTCTTGAGCAATTTCTACCGCTTGTTGAACATTTTTCATTGCCATACTATATTTTCGAGTAGATAAATATAATTTTGCTATATTGTGATATACAATAGCTAAATCAGGATGATCTTTTGGTAAATTCTTTTGACGTATTTCTAATCCTTTTTGAAAATATGTCAATGCTGTGGAATAATCTTTCATTTCTCGATATGTTTCACCTAAATTTATATATGTCAATGCACATTCGAGAGGATTACATTGAAGATTTTCTTGAATATTTAATGCTTTTCGATGAAATGAAAGTGCTTTTTCATAATCACCCGTTAATCGATGAACATCACCAATATTACTGTATGTAATCGCCTGATGAGGATGTCCTTCAGGTAAAGCATTTTGAAAGATTGAGAGACACTTTTCGAAATTCTCAAGTGCTTTCGGGTAATCTTTTATACTGCGATAAATCTTTCCGAACCAGTTGTATGGAAAAACCAAATTAGGATGATTCGCAGGTAGAGTTTTTTCTAAGATCTTATGTGATTTTTCGTAAAATTCAAGTGCTTTCGCGTAGTCACCCATGTCGTTATACGCTGAACCAATGTTGTTGTAGGAAGCAGCCAATGAGGGATGATTCGGAGACACAGATTTTTTGTAGATTTTAAGTGCTTTTTCGTAAAATTCAAGTGCTTTCGAGTAGTCACCCATGTCTAAATACACTAGACCAATGTTGTTGTAGGAAGCAGCCAAATCGGGATGATTCGGAGACACAGATTTTTCGAAGATTTGATGTGCTTTTTCGTAAATTTCAAGTGCTTTCGAGTAGTCACCCATGCTGTTATACACTTGACTGATGTTGTTGTAGGAAGTAGCCAATGAGGGATGATTCGGAGGCAGAGCTTTTTCCCAGATTTTATGTGATTTTTCGTGAAATTCAAGTGCTTTCGAGTAGTCACCCATGTTTTTATACACCGTACCAATGTTGTTGTAGGCAGTAGCCAACTCGGGATGATTCGGAGGCAGAGATTTTTCGAAGATTTTACTCGCTTTTTCGTAAAATTCAAATGCTTTCAAGTAGTTACCCATGCTCTTATACACTGTACCAAAGTTGTCGTAGGAAATAGCCAAATCGGGATGATACGGAGGAAGAGCTTTTTCTCTTATTTTAAGTGCTTTTTCGTAAAATTCAAGTACTTTCGAGTATTCACCCATGTCGTCATAAACTACACCGATGTTGCTGTAGGAAAGAGCCAAATCGAGATCATCCGGAGACAAAGCTTTTTCTTTTATTTTATGTGCTTTTTCGTAATATTCAAGTGCTTTCGAGTAGTCACCCATTTTGTTATACGCTGCACCAATGTTGTTGTAGGTATTAGCTAGTGAAGGGTGATCTTCTGGGAGAGTTTTCCGACTGATTTCGAGGGCTTTTTCGTAAAACGTGATATCTTTTTCATATTGGCCTTGTTGGGATTTCACTATACCTAAATTGTGATAGATATGTGCTTTATCGCTGTCCTCGGAGGCCTGTTCTAGTAATGCTGTGTACAATTCTTCGGCCTTGTCAAATTGGCCTATTCGAACCAGCAATTGACCCATTCGATCCCACCCAGTGCGACCACATGTTTCTTGTCGTATACGATTGGTTAATTGATGTAGTTGTTGATCGTCATCTGCTGTGAGTTTGAGATCCACTTCATAAAGTGGATTCTTCGGGTCGATTTTTCGCACTTCGCCAATTCGAAAAACTGTATGCATGGAGAAGAGTATTTCCTCTTCTTCCTGATAATAACTCACTTCTCGGATTGAAGCGAATGGAGTAGATGATTTTGTTGGATCGATGGTCATTTGAAAAAGAACACCGACCATATCTGGTGCTCCTAAGGCACCATTGGCGAAAACGAGAGACACATCTCGATCTTTACTGGTGGATAAAAAGGTATTGAACGAAATGAGTCCACCTTTACTTTTAGTAATCTTTTCGAAGTCTGCCGTCTGTAGCCCCTGCCCTCGATAAAGTAGGAATGTCTTACCATGATATTGATTAATTTGTTTGTTGTACAGTTCTTCAATTTGTCGGTGGACATCACATAAATAAAATCCCATTCTGATAATAATGTCACCATCTAGCGTTCGTAATGCTTGATTAATGATTTGGTAAGTAAAACATTGGCTGGTATACCACCAAATAGCATTCGATGGACGATAAGTATCTTGAAATTCATCAATAATTTTGAGTGCTTTTTCATTACCTTGATATTGTTGTTGCCAGAAGGTGACCAAATCTTTGATATCTTGTTGATCATGTTCCATATCAAGGAGTATTTCCTTGAAGATTTGAGTATACATGAAAGATGGTTCTAGCTGATTGAGTTTTTCAATAGAACCATCTACATCGCTACTAATGATACTGATTATTGTATTATTTTGATTGCATTGCTTGACACCTACTTGCAATGCTTCGGTTATGGACTTGATTGAGTCGTGGACACCATTAATTTTTGTCCAATGTTTAGCCCATTCTATATGAAGTTCCTTGTTGCGAGAATAGATATATATAGTATCAAGATTTTCCATTCCGTGAATATTTGGTATAAGAGCTTGTCCAAGTTCACCAGAGGAGATAACGAAACATGTCTCCAGCTTATTTCCATTGAGTAATTCAATGCATTCTTTTGCCTTGCTGCAAATCTTCACTTCATTGACAACACCTCGCAGTTGTGAGAGAGTATGCTGACAATCTTCATGTTCTATATTAATATTTCCATCAACCCATATGACTAAATAGTTTTCAGCCATACGTCGCCTTCGTTGTTGACTCATTTTTGATGTAATATTTAATAAGTTGTATGAATAGAATTTATCTTTTGTATTTATACATTCGATGCACGTTGTTTTTTTTTGTAGATTTTTCTACGACGTCAAATGTGAATAGGTTGTTTTTTCGTCGATCGTCAATAACAACCTATACCTAGTATCAATCGAAGGTATGATTGTGAAAAAACAATTTAAAGGGAAAAAACCATCAACGTCATTTATGGTATGATTAGTTTTTTCTCACTTTCATTTACGTTTCATGTGAATCGTGACTTAAGTTTCATTTGATTAGATATGTTGTCTTAAACCTTGTATATTTTTTTTTCGATTTTTCAAAACGAGATTATTCTCTCTTGCCGAGAAGAACGAAAAAAAAACTAAGAACTTCGTGTGTAATTTTTTTTCTCATTATGCATACGATTGATATGTTGATAATGTGACCGAAATAAGAATAAACATTATTTTAGTTTTTATATAGACAAGTAACGCTCGTCGTTACGACTCGCTTAGCCCTCGACTGAATCCCGTCCATTCATTATCTATCATTACCTTCTAGATTTCATTGTGAAAACTATTGTTATATACACATACATGTATGAAAAAAACCGCATACTATTGTAGGAGACTACCACTTTCTAAAAAGATTTCGCTTTTCAATTTTCTCCTAGGATTTTCCAAATTTAACCGTAAGAGGCAGCTCACAGTTAGTCGCCGTGGTCAATACGAGCCACCACTCGCGACTGCTCGCTTTCGTATATGACACCAGTATGGTTTTAAACAGTCCTTCACTTTCTTCTTAATCCTTTCGCTCTGTGATTTGTTGACAAATTGTTAATGTTCCTAACCATTGCACGCAGTAACACACATTTTATTCGCATTTTTCTGCAAGACCTTCTTCCGTCTGAAGCTACAACGTCAGCCCTGTGCCTGTCATTATCGCTATTCTTGGTTCGTAACTCCTTATTCCAGTCCATTTATCGAGGATCAAAACTCATATCACCGCACTGAGTTTTTCGCAATTTCCAGACACTTTCAACCGGTGAGATTCGATCAACGAGCAATTTTATATAAATTCCGCCGGCCCAAGGTGTACCTTCGGCGAACCCGCCATATCACGGGCTAGTCGTTCGTCGGCGCCACTGATGGCTAGCCGGTTTC
>CAJNOP010002307.1:0-18466 GCA_905250075.1 Rotaria sp. Silwood1 | reverse complement strand
CATCCACACCCACCCACACACATCCACACCTCACACCGAAAACCACACCCAAAATCAAGATAATTGCATAAACATCCATTGCATAATATTTGCTTCCTCTTCCACTTTTGTTTTCATTACCGATAAGAATAAGATCCGTAATTTGTTTAGAAATATGTTGGAAGAGAGACTTGTCTAAACGAAAAAAATTTCGATATTGCATAATCTTTACTTTTTAATATGTTTCGTATCTCAATCTTTGAACAGAAATCAATATATATGAATTCATTACCTTTCAAATAATGTGACACGATTTCTTTATTGAAATTCAAAAGTTTAAGCTGCATAAGATTGGAATAGTCAGCAGTACGAAGAATACGATCCATAAAAACTGAATCGAGAATAAGATATTTTACATTATGATGAATTCGAGGTAATATTTTCATACAAAATCGATCAAGTTTTCGATCAAAAGTTAAAGAAATATCATTAGTTAATGACATGGAACCAAAATTAAGATTATTAATGAAGATTTTCTCTTGTGCTATTAAATCAAGTCATTGATTATTGATATCAAGTAGAGAATAAAGAACATCCATATTATTGAGGTTTTTCATAATAATAAATAATATCTCATTGGACAAATCAAGGAGATGAACATTATGCTGATTCATGTTTAATTGTTATTCAGATGCTTCTCGTAAGCAATGCTTTTAATGAGAATCTGGAATAGAATGCTCGGGTGCACTATGTTTTTCAGAACATCATGTATCCGTACACCTTTTTTTGTAGACCAAGGTGTACAAGAAGTGCAAAACTGGTAGCTAGTTACACAAGAAAACTTGTACTAAAAGGACACTTATTTCATTGTTTACTTTAACGAGCACACAAAGATCTAGGGATGTGGATGCGGTTGTAGAAAAGACGCAGATCCGAACTCATGCTCTCCTCGACCCACTCTTATCACGGTTGCGCTGCGTTTGTGTAAAATTCACCTAAAGAGGAACATCAATATAATGAAAAAAATATGAACAAAGAACTCAGAATCTGTAGTCGTTGAAAATCTTTAGATAAAAACTAAAACTAAGATATTTTAAGATGGATTTTTTTTCTCATAGTGTTTTTCTTTTCTTGTATCTCCTTCAGCTCCTCGAAAAAATATTTCAGTACCGCTTCACATTCATATCAGGTGGTACACAAGCCATCTACGTAAGCTACGTGCACAAGGGCATGAAGGATGCGACAGCGCCCCTATGTATTACTCTATTGAACGTGATGTGTGTAGTCTTGATCAGGTGTGGGTGCTCATGAAGACAAGATTAGCATCCATTCCCACATACCCACACCCACACCCCACACCCACACCCCACACCCACACCCACACCCACACCCCACACCCACACCCACACCCCACACCCACATCCACACCCACACCCTCAATTTTCGAAAAAATCGACTTTTCAGCCTGCTCTACTGGAGTTCGCGCATGATTTGAACCAAAACCAAATATCAATTCCTACACAAGTCGACGAGAGCTACAAAACTAGCATAGTGAAATCTTGCGGCAGAATGTTCTGTAAAAAGTGGGCGGACCTGTGTGGAAACACCCAGTATTGTTTCGTTTTTATAAAATAGATTCGATTTTTCATTTATCTCTATGTTGTCTATTATTTTGATCCGAACGTTTCTCCAAATAAATATTTTTTTTTTCTTTAGACATATATTACCAGATAGTTTGGTAATAATAATTTTTGAAAAAGCATTTTAAAAATTGATATCCATGAAAACCTTTCTTTTCTTTTGTAAGTTAATGTTGATGACGAGTGCTATTACAAATATTATTTTGAAAAATGAAAGTTTTTTCATTGTATTATTGTTTGACTTGAAACAGCTACTGCTAATCTCCCAAGAAAATTCAAATTAAACAACAAAAATAGTGCAAATGAATATAAAACTGTATGTTTAGCATTGTTTTTAATGACATTATGTTTAAGGTAATGATACAACACATAACGTACTTCGGCATCAGATAGTATGATCCAATAGAAATCGAAAATGTACCGTATCCATGGTGTAAATTATCAAAAATACTATTATTTTTAGGTTTGTTTTGAGGCTTCTTTTCTTTGAGATATGAAACAATAAGGTTATAATTGACCCAAATATTCTTTGAATAGACGAGCAAGTGATAAAGCTTTTTTTTCATCTACTCACATTATAGCACTCTAAAAAATAAGTTCATACGGAATAAAAAATTGTTAATTTATCTAATGTTTACAGTGAAAATAGAAAAAAGTTGTTAACATAATATAAAATAAATTTCCTATGAAGATAAAAATAGAAGCAATTGAGAAAGATAATATTTGTGCGATTTCTGTTTTTACTTTTTTTGTTATATGTTCTATAGTGTTTTTCAGACTTTTGGAGAAGAGCAGAATCATTTAAGTTACTTTCAAGATAGTTTATCATGAAAGTAAGAATTTTGTTTCTATTAACGATCTTCAACAATATCATACTATGTATTTCACAAAATGTACGTTTCATGAAAGTGTCATTGAACATCTGTCGGGAATTTCAGTATTTCAATTTAACTTCTCAACTGTATACTATTAAAAAAGAATCAAGCGACCATGAATGCCAAATGGCATGCTTAACCGAAGAACAGTGTCGAACAGTCAATTTTCGTCAATCATTGAATCAATGTGAACTATTTACTCGTAGACCAGGTACGAACGGAGATCTGATCGCAACTAGTGATACTGTAGCTATGATTGTCATTGATGGAACGCGAATGCTTTCAAATTAGCATTACCGAACAACTCAAAAATTTCCTTTCGAAAAAGATTACAGAATACATATAACTTCGAAGTTTGTAAGTTATGAAATATTCTTTTTTTCTCCCTTGACTGAATAATAACATAATGATCATAAACATCTTCCTAGACATATGTTTAACTAGAATAGAAATATAAAATGTTAGCACAAAAAAGAAAACTTTGCAAACGATTAGAAAATTAATTTTCAATTTCACTTTTACTTTTGTGAGACACTTTACTGTTAAACAACTATAAAAATTTTAATCGAGTGTAAAATGTAATTTGTTGCAAGACGTAACTAACACAAAAGAAGAAACAGATCGTTCCTTAGCATTTTTTTCCTATACACTAATAAATAATGACGGTTCTACATATTATTTAATTGCTTTTTTTTCTTCTTACATTTTTCCAATATTAAAAGGTGTGATAGCAAAGATTTATTATGATGCTGTATTGATATTCATAAATAAATTTGGCAACAATATACGATTATTCAGTCTAGGCTAGTCTCACTTACAATTGAAGTTAAAATCGCAGACGTTACTTACTTTTCAATCTATCAAAATCTGTTGCCAGTATTCTGCTCTAGTCAAATTCAATTGAAATTTATATTAATCAGATATTCAAAGGTATGAATGGTTTAGAAAATTTTTGGGAAACACCATCTCAGAGGAATTGTTGAAGTATTTAGGTGTAGAAATTTGCACCCATTCCCACAGACCGTGACATACAGGGCCTAGGGGTCGTTATAAACTGTGACAGAAGACTTCAACGAAACAGTACTGGACAACAAATCGATCGGTGAGATAAATGCTCATTTCAAGCGGAAAAATGCTATCCAGGTCAAAAATAAATTTTCTTTCCATTCTGTTTATATAGGACGGCCGTAACATAGATGTATGCCTACGGATCCATATTTCATTCGCATCTTATTATTCTATGATTACCATTCAGATAAAGGAATCCATGCGAAAACAACCTGTTCCATGCGCACAAAAATTTACATCATGACATAGAGCATCTAGTTTTCATCATTCCATTGACAATCTACTAGATACATTCACTTCGAATAATTGATATTAAAATCATCTATCTCTTAAGATACAGAAAAACTGCGTTTCTTCGGACAATTTTTCTTAGAGTGTTGAGCATTATTCTCGTGATTTTCATCTTTTTTCTAGTACAATAGTAGTCATCATATACATAACGACTCCCTCCTTTTGAATAAAATCTATGGACAATCCTTTTTGTTTTTTAACATATAGAATGGTTTATTCTGCCTTAGATTGTTCACATTAGTATAAAAAAATTGAAAAGAATAACAAAAATAGATAATAATAATAAAAATGAATTTCGAATATAACTTTCATATGCACACATAACATTAGTATGTTATTGTCTTGCTATTTAACATCACACCTCCCCGTTATAGGAAAAATAAAAAATAACATAGAGAAAGGAAAGGAGAAAACCAAAGAGAGAAATAGAGAAAATGATAAATTAAAGATATAGACTTTCTTTCTTTTTTCTTTTTCCGCATGGTAAATGTAGAAGTAAACTATTAACAAGAGAAGAAAAATTATAACGAAATAGAAGATAAACTGCTAATTTAAGCAGTGTATCAATAAGAAATTCAGAAAAGAGTGAATATTACGTATGCATTCGTATATGAAAAGATTTACTCATCGTTCTCCAATTTTATATGTCGCGTAAGTTACTGATCAAAAATATTTATAAATGAATACGTTAATCGGCTCGGTGTTTATTTGATAATAATTTAGTTGCATTTGATGAATATTTTCAAATCCTCATCATTCAGCAAGAGAATATGTAGCTCTTTTTTTTTAAGTCTATTTGGGAATATACTACGTTTATTAAAACTTATAGTTTTACACCAGCTGTTATCTGAGGAAGTTATTATCTTATATGCTTGCCATGTTTATTGAAATACCAATGTATCAGGCGATTAATAAAATCTATGGTCTATCTCATGTCGCTATTCAGCAATTTACAATATACGAAAAACTGTAGAACCAACTTTTTATAAAAAAAAGTGTAGAACGACTATTTCAAAATTACTATATAAAAAACTTCTGAATGCCTCATTTCTTTTCGTTCAAATTTTTACTGTAGTTATAATTCTCAGATTTCTACGCTCAGCGAAAAATTCAGCATCCAACCTATTATCATACTTGAGATATTTACATTGCAGTATGACCTCTACAAGGACATGTTTCATTAAAACAACGGCTTTTATAGTACATTTACCTCAAAATACAACTTATCTCCGCTAAAATGTAATAAAGTGTTCGCCAACTTTTGCTGTGTAACATAATCATATAGTGTAACAAAAAGCTCTGCTCGAACATTCTTTACATCTACTGTCAATTTTTTGCACCAATCGTACTAAAAAAATGCACCTCACTTATGAATATACACATATTGTAGCATGTAACAATTTTTCCTATACGAGAAATCATTTTTCATAGAGGAATCTTGAATATTACTATGAGTTTTCGTTTTTCCACTGAAAAAAAATATCTCTTTATGAAGCGACGCATTTTTGACTTGAACCTCAAGATTCCACTTGGAATTAATATTTTTGACACCGATCGATTTGTTGGCCAATCCCCATCTTTCCATATATTAAGAAATAGTATGAGAGAATTTTTTTATTTTCTCTGGGTTACAGCTTGCTTTTATGAACTTGTAGTAATAATTATTGACTTAAGAAATCAAATCACATCAATTAGATAATGTTTCGGTACTTTTCGAATCTTGAATTCTATTGATGATGCTGATTGACAGTGAAAATTACATATCTTAAATGCTGGTTCAATATTTATTTGGTAATAAATATTTTTAAACCTTTTGAATGTATTCAAAAAAAATGGATAGAAATTAGTGGCGATTAAAATACATATATTCATAGATTTTTGCATGATTTCATATTACAGATATTTTGTTTTTCGAAACAGCTTACTATGAAACAATCGCAACCTTGGTGAAAACAGTCATAGATAACATAGATTCATACACGTGTTTTGAATTGTTTTTACTGCTAAAAACTGAGTATTCCAAAGTCATTAGCAACGAAAAGCGAGATCAGTAGAATTTTTTAAAAAGTAAAGTGAAACTTCTCTCTTACATTTTGAAAGAAAAACATTCAAAAAGATTATTTTTTATAACAGAAGAAAAAGAAGAAGAGAGACCATTTGGATAGGGTGTGGGTGTGGGTGTGGGTGTAGTTGAGGGGAAAAGTTACACCCACATCCACACCCTCACACCCACACCCACACCCACCCACACCCTACTTGAAATTTCCAAAACTTCCAAAATATCCTTTTTCGGAAGTCTGAACACTGTTGTCCTTTTTTCCAGCATTAATAGATTTGATCGTTATCTGACTCTTCTCGATAGCATCAACTAAAGGTAGATTATTACAAAGAGACAACAATGTAAAAAACGATTAAGAATAGACAATAGCCGGGATCAATTTTATAAAACAAAAAAAAACCGAATACGAATATTGATATGATGCATCTTCTGTCTACGTTCTATCTTTCTGTGAAAAAGTTACTGTTACGTTTTCTAGAGAAAAACAAAATCACTCATTTTGTTTCAATGATCTAGATGTAACAGCTCCTTCTCAGCCATACAAAAGAAAACAAACACACATATGCAAATCTCAATTTGATTGTAAGCAGATTTATATTAGTGTTATGTTACATGTGGATATGGTGACAAAAAGAAATGTAATGCTTGCTTGTCCCTTTTTCTGAGAAGTTCCATTCATCGACTTCCAATTTCTAAACAAAGAAAAAATTGAGTTTCTACCATAGACTTACGTGTTTGAATCTCTGCTTTCAGAATCTTTATTTCGTTTTACCAAATATTATGCTATTATATGTCAATAGACTTTGCTTAATTGCTTCTCAAATGTGTTCATTTATTTTTTACGAACAGTGTCAGATGAATTGCTTTTTTCAGTTTTGTACCATATAGAAATTATGGGAGAAATCAACACAGAAATCCACAATACATCATACATTGAAATTATGATTTTTGTTTCTTTTTTGATCTTAAACGAAAGTCTATGAGAATCAGATTTCACACTCAAAATATTAAACCTCTATATGATGTTAATAAAGATTTCTGAAGAATGCATTGTTTACATCTATATGAAATAGACAAAAATGTCAGTCTCGGTCTCTGTCAATGTCTAACTCAAACTACCAACTATCTTACACAGTATTTGGTAGTGAATTTAAAACTCAATAAAGTTGTTTATATGAAGCAGAAGTGGCACATTAAGACTTATCATGGTCAATCACATCGAGTTAAATATCAATCGATAGAATATGTGAAGTTTAATGTTTTAGCACTAAATTGAGTAGATTTTGATCGATTTTTGAAGTGTTAAGACTATTTCGAAAATGAATTGTTTTTAACGATCCAGGAGTATCGTTACAAGACATGAAGGATCATATACGCACAAGCTTCTCTTTAGTAAAAAAAAATGAGTGATTTCATACTCCATTCGCTCATTCGTAAGCCAAAGCAAATAATCTATTTGAATAAGTAGGAATAAACTTACCGTAGAAATTGTTGTTGAAATTAATCTAAATAGAAAAAAAGATATTTCATATGAAAAAAAGTTTCCTGTTCGTTGTGTGATTGAAATGGATCTAAATAAAGAAATTTAGTTTAATAATTTAGTATTCGCCATGGCGTCTATTATTGGCATAATTCTAAATAAACAAGGCCAATTGAAACAATTCACGTATATGATCTTCTATAATTCCCCCAAGATTATAGACGAACTTAGTATATGATCTGGTACGATTTAATATGGTGTTCTCAAAAACATAATTTCTGATATAAACATAGTCGAGAATTCTAGTATTATCTTAATCCTATATCTTATAATATTTAGAGAAAAAACAAAAGATGTAATATATGTTTTAACTAATTTCTTTATCATTGATTTTTGCTTTTGTTTAATATGACCGATAAGATAATTTAGATAATTTAAATTATTTGTAAATTTAATTGAATTGATAAAACGATCTCAAACAAAGAAATAAATTGTTTAAAGTAAAAAAAAAAAACTTTCTTCTAATTAATCAAATGAATAAAATGATCTCTTGTCTCATTTTTTCATAGACGAATATCACTATCCAGAATAAAAATTTTCCATTCTGAAACGCGTACTTCGATGTAGGTGTGAGAGTCGATGAGTGTTCAGAGAAGAGACAAGAACCCCATACCCATACACATACCCAAGTATAGCTAGATAAAGTTTTAGACACATTTTTCATTGTGCATTTTTGAATTTTCATCTTCACTAGTTCATGATGAATCCATCTTTCGAACTGGCAAAGTTTGTCCGAAACGCTGTCTTTCTAGCGAAAAAACATTGTTTTTTCTTTGAAAGAATGGTGATCGTAATCATATGATTTCTAATTTCCTCCTCTAATATCCCAGTGGTCAATTTTTTGAACTGAGTGAAAATGAATGGAAATAAGCTGGTAAGAAACGTAGATTTTTAATACTTCTACTCTGCAGATTTGTCTTCATATTATACAGAAAAGCATGCCAAACCATGGAAAAACATGGAACTCTATCCGTTTCTATGTTACAAATTATTAAATATCGGGCGGAATATCAAACTATTGTTTTTCTAGAATGACTTTCGGAAAATCTTTCAAATAATGATTCGAATGAGTCAAAATATTCCATTGCGTTACTTGCCTGACAAAATTAGATAGGTTTAAAATATTGACCTATAAGTATTGTAATGGATGGTATTTGAGGCATCACCATCAAAATACCTTCTAGGTTAACGTCAATTTAAGAGCTCTCCTGTACTTAGCTTTTAACGTTGAATCGGGAAAAGATGTTCTCAGAAACTAATAATAACAAATAAGCAGAGAATTTTGCACATTTCGAAAAAGTTGTATTTTTCAACTCGAAAAGAGCGTTCATCAACTTTAGAAACTAGTTATTCGTGATCAGCAGCTCATGCTCTATCAAACCATATGTAAAAACAAGGCGAAAAACTTTTTGTTGTAAATTCGATTTGTCGGCACTTTACTACCAGCACATATCGTGCCAAAATAGGTTTTACATATAATATAATATTATGATATTAGTTAAAGTATGATCAAAACTCACAGATAGATTGAGCTTATTTTTTCTGTCAGACTATATTGAAAGAAAGTTTCTTTAAGTCTACTACATGGTACTAAAGTGTCACTTCTACTACTTTTAGTATGCTCTAAGAATAAAACATGTTTATACTCACAAAATAGCCTTTCCTTGACTAAAAACTAAATATTGCTCGTTATTTTTACCATTTACTTGTTAACTTAACACTATTGACTGTGTGTGTACGTCTTTTGTCCCTCCAGAAAAAAAATCTCTTCCACTACCTTCCTCCTGTTTTTTTCTCTTCGGTATATCCCTAATCATTCCTAGTCTGTTTCAATGTGAAGGATCGAACTCCATCTCCGCCTTTAATTTTTGATCTTTTATCCTTGAGCTTTGATATTTGCTCTTTGATCATTGATCTTAGAGCTGTATTCTCATTGGATTAGATAGAAAAATTTAGATAGCTTTTCGAATGTAAAATCTTTTTTTTTTTAGAGAAGTAAATAATAAAAAAAAGCAAACAAGAATGAAAATATTTCGTCGATGTCTACGTTATCGTCTTAGTCGTTTAGGTATTTATTTGATGATATTATATTTGACAAGTTTCACTGGAGCATTTATTTACAATTTTGATTGGAACACATTTTCTGAAGAACAACTTGGAAGTTTGAAAAGATTAATTATTAATAAACATAATTTTGACAATGTGAAAATAAAACTAGCTAAAGACATACAATCATTAGATGAAGATAATTTTAATACAACAGACTTGACTTGTCAACAGCCCAAATTAATGATTGAGAATCCTGAAATATGGGAACATTTAGATCCGGTAAGAAAATCACAACCAGATTGTGAAAAATCAACCAATTGGGTTTATGTTGATAATGGTTTGAATTATGAATATATAATAAAATGAGATGACTAGTAATTTATTTAGGTACATTTCGATTATCTGAACAAGCTTTGCAAAAGCATGGACCAATTCTATGCGGTTACCGTTCTATTCTTCGATCAAAAGATGATTTTTCTACAATTGAAGGTGTTCGTTTATTTCCTGTAGTTGATAAAATGGCTCTTCTATCAAACTTTTTTCATGCTGATTGTCGAGGACATGATGGAACTTTTTATTCAAATATTCATTCAGGCATTATGTATCATGATCATTTACATATGAGGTTATTCATTATATGATTAGGTATAAACAATTATAAAATGTTTGTTTAGACATATATTGAATCCAATGATTAAGACCCAACTTGGTTATAATGTTTTAATGTTTGGTTTTGATTCTGTCTCTCGAATGACTTTTATGCGCTTTCTACCTAAAACTTATACTTATTTAATTAAAGAGTTAGGTGGAATCGTTTTTAAAGGTACAAATTAGAAAAAGAAAGTTCTCGATTAGTAAATAATTAAGTATGATTATCATTTCTAGGCTATAATATTGTTGGTGATGGCACACCGGCAGCACTTTTACCAATTTTAACTGGTAAAACAGAATTAGAATTACCTGAAGCTCGACGTGGTCATGCTGGCGCAGAATCAGTTGATCGATTTCCTTGGATTTGGAAGAAATTTAAAGGTGAATAGTTATCTCAAAACTACTTTTAATATCAAAACTGACAAAAGAGAGAAAGATCGTTGAAAAACAATAAAAATTATCTTTTGACTGAAATATTTCCTTCAGAAAAGCCCTTTTCAATCATTCACATCTATTCTCAGAGGAGCTTTTCATTGAATATAATTTGGTTTACTTATGAGCAAAGTTTCTGACTGATTCAAGCTATTTTTATTGATATGTCACCAATGCATATGCAAAAGAAATCATACTAAGAAAAAACCTAAGAAGATTTAGGTTCATGCAGCTTCTATCAATAGATATAAAGCTGTTTACTCCTCTACTTAGCAAATGATCATATCAATAAAACTCATATACTTCATTAACGAATGAATTTCAAGATCCCATTCTTTTTCATATCATAGCTTTATCTATTATCTACTATTTCTAACACAAATTTATGATTTAAAACTCAAAATAAAATCAAATCGTGATAATTCTAGCAAGTATTGAGTTCTCTTATTAAAAAAAAATAGTATTTTTCATGTCTTAGGAATTAGTCGAAGTCTTCTGTCAGACTATAAATATTACAATTAATGGGGATCTTGTAAAGCAAAAATTTCGTTTCTTGAAGGTTTCTTAAGAAAAGAGGATGCATCAGCTTCTAAGATGTGGATGTGAGTGTTGTTTATTTTACCTCACACAACCACACCCTGGTTCTATTTAAAACGCTTCAGCCAATGATCTGAAGCAGCAAAATCAATAAATAATATTTCGTTCACCTTTTGCTGCATTTGGCGTTTAAAATCGATATCCTGTACCGGTAATCACTAGTGCCGAGATTTTTCATAACAATCATATCAAGTTTCTATCTTTCATTTCTGTTTGTTGCCAAATAATGACAAAAACGAGAAATATATATCCTTTATATAAAACAGTCTTGAATCGATGCTGAATGGTGTTTCACTTCCGTTTCCATTTCCCTATTTTTGGATCTTTCTCATTGCAAGTATTCGAGACTAAAAGATCGAAATAGAATATTTTCTTTGTTATCATGATGAGATGGTTCATTTAGATCCGTATCGGCTTCGTCACTCTTGTCATCGTCGAAATCGAACGTATGATCGAGAGAAGTTTCATTTTCAATATAAAAGTACTGTTGATTATAGAAACAAGATTATCAAACAATTGTTTAGCAACTTCCTCGTCTCGGCAAGAATCGATTCCTGATGATTTGTTAATACATAAATTTGTTGAAACTAAATTTGAAAGCATTTTAATCGCATTATGTGTATTTTTGCACGTCATGTTACGTCAACAAGAAGAATGAACTAAATGATCAACAGCATATTTTCTCTATTTTGCGTCCTTCTGATAGAAACGAAAGAAAGTATATACTCATATGATTAACCGAATTAATTACATGATTTTTATGATTTCTTTTCATTCTTTTTCACGATCGGAAGAGAGAAACGACTTGTCAGAAAATAATATTCTACATATTTTGAAGGTACTTCAAAGTATTAAAAAAACAGATTTTTTCATAAGAGAATTTTATACTTACTAAAGTTATCAAGATCTGAGCTCAATTAATTATTCTGATTTAAAGTTGTAAATGATGAATTTGTGTTAGATGACGTGAAAAAAATTGGATCTTGAAATTCATTCGTTAATGAATTACATGAATTTTAATGATATGATCGTTTGATAGGTAGAGAAGTAAACAATTTCGTAACTCTTGCAAGAAGCTGCATGGACTCAAATCTTCTTAGACTTTTTCTTGGCATGAGATCCTTCACATATGAGCAAAATATCAATAAAAACGACGTGGATCAATTAGGGGCCTTCTTTTGTTAGAAAATTTTCTTTGCCTTTGCTTGTACAATTAGATGATAAAACATAGAGAATAAAATGATGAATTCCCTAGCCTCCTTTTCTTAACAAAATCCCTGCCAAATGATAGAATTTCCGAGAAGTTCTCGAAGAATCAAGGTAAATGTGACGAATTCAAACAGAAATCCGTCAAGATTCTCTTGAAGACTTCCACAGGGAGCCTCGATGGACTCTTCAGGGATTTGCCATTTTTAGCTTGGTGTTTTGGGAACTCGTCCGGAATTCTATCACCCGACAGGGATTCCTTTAGAGAAAGTGGACTAGGCTTGTTAATATCTAGATAATGGTTATATAACTCAATGGACTGAAGATTTTCAATCACACGGTACGTTTCAATTTCGTTTAAAAGGTTTTGATGAAGAACCTGTTGATTACTATGATCGTCCATTTTATCTGGTTGCTGAATCACTGCGTACATCAAAACCATTATGTTTCGGTTCTATAACACGTTTTCAATCAATGCTAAATTGGATACGTTATTTATTTGAAATGTATCCCAATGCACCAAAATTTTCATTTGCTTTTCATAATCAATATTCACATAATTCAAATAATCGCTTACCATATGCTGATGATGAATTGGTTGAATTTTTAAAATTAATGAATAATCGTGGTTATTTCGATAATACAATATTTATTTTAATGAGTGATCATGGTGCTCGTTTTTCATCGTTACGAAAAACTTATCAAGGTAAATTAGAAGAACGTTTACCATTCTTATCAATTCGAATGCCAAAAAAATTTCAAGATAACTATCCTAATTTAATGTATAATTTACGTTTAAATTCTCATCGTTTAACAACACCATTTGATTTACATGAAACATTCGAACATTTATTTGAATTTCATTCACCTAATCGATATCAATCGAAGAGCAATCGTTCATATAGTCTTTTTCAATTAATACCTCAATATCGTACTTGTTCACAAGCTAATGTCGAAGAACATTGGTGTGCATGTTTAAATTGGAATATTATACCAATACATGAACCTATTATACAACAATTAGGAAAACAATCTGTGGAATTTCTTAATAATTTTATCTCTGATTACAAAAATGAATGTGTTTCTTTAAGTCTATATCGTATTGATAAAGCTAATCAATTATCAGCTAATGAACATTTATTAAAATTTGTTAATTCGAAAGATAAAGATGGTCGTCTACCTCGTTTTAGAAATAATGCATTGGAAAGCAATCAAATAAAAACTTATCAAATACAATTTCAAACTATTCCTGGATATGCTCTATTTGAATTATCTGCTCAATATAATCCATTAAATGATACATTCATTATTAGAAAAGAAGGTTTAAGTAGAATAGATAAATATGGAGAAACATCAGATTGTATTATGTATAAAAGACCGGAATTTAGAGAAATTTGTTATTGTTCAAGTTTATTAAATCGAACTTACAATTCTTAAACTCTTCTTACAAATATCAAGGGAAAAAATTAATAAAAATTTGAAATAGCGATGCATATTGCATTAATATTTACTTGTTTTCGAGATACTACAGATGGAACAAATCTTGAGATAGCTTTGAATTCGGCATCAAACTTTCGAGATTAGGTTTTAGACTTCTATGATATATTTAGATTATGATTTGGATTTGGTTTGAACTTGTTTTACAAATACCTAAACAGTTTGTATTTGGCATTATAATTTTTCAGTGAACTCTCACCGTAATACAAGATTATCCTGAGGAAATAGTTCATTAGACGTAATAGAAGACCTCTTCCTCAGTATTTAATTAATTTTCTGCTAATTAGAAACTATAGTTGGTAAATTTCCGTCAAAATGTATCCAATCTTTCGGATCAAAATTCTGAAAACTTAAGACACTAACTTCAAAATTAGGATATGTGTATTTGGGAGCGTTTTTGTAAGTGCAGATCTGGACGTAGAATACAGCTATACTCTAGCCATATTCCTTATCTATATCATATGTACTTTTTAATTTCTCGATGGCGGAAGCTGCAAAAACTATTTTACTTCGACGATGAACCTTGTCAATGTCTACCTTTTCACCTGATTCCTTTTCTTTTTTTCGTTGTACGAAAATTTCATGTTTGTATTTTAATTATTTTCAAAAATGAGACAACATACTATTGAATATGAGCCTTTTTTCAAGAGGATGATCAAATACTGAACTCGATTCGGTTAATCACAGGTATAGCAGGTTTCTATTAATACTTAGCGCAATCACGTATTTATTAGCTTCCTTAGCCTTAGACAATCGGAAGACTCGTTACTGAAATAGGAATCGTAATGCTTTCAAACTACTGCTTGTATAATCTTCAAATACGAATTTATTTTCAAGCATGTTCGAAAGCAGTCTGAATTTAGCGTCGACAACATCGACTTTGATCATATTTTTTCGAAGTCTATGAACTATGAACTATGAACGGAAAAATGAAATTTTTCTAACACAGATTGCGCTCAAATATTTCGAAAAAACACTTGATTCGACGGGTGGAATGACAGTGAACTTGTGAAAAGAATATCATTCTCAACCTTAATCATCAAAGATAATCGAAAAGCTGAGCGATAGATGATGTCTTTTTACATATGACCTTCACTAGTGAAACACACTGAATTTGTAGTAGGACGAATATTTAGAGAAACATTAAAAATATCTTTCTACCTATGCTCTGATCTACTACTTTCTTTTTCAATCTTGTATTGAAATCTTGCATATTACTGCAGTGCAACGAAATGTAAACACATGCACACGTGTCTTCCAAGAAGACAAGACTCTGAAAAAATGCATGTACACACCGTAAAACTGTCTTTTCCAAGCGATTACACGCGTCAGAAAAAAAGGGTGTATAAACACTCAGAATTCTAGAATTCCACCAATGAAAACATACATTTTTTATCGTTGGAATATTCACGAGCGTATGAACATCTCGAAAGCTGGCGTTTTTTAGCGTGTAAACACTCATTGGCGTCCAAAACGGATTTAAGGCATCAAAAAGTTGATTTTTTTGTACATTTTCCACAACATTTACAAAAATACAAGTTTCAGTGACAATTACTAACCATGTACTCTATCTTGGGTGTGGGTGTCGATATAGAGAAGACTGATACACAGCCACCCACAACCCACACCCGTCGACCTCAATTCGGCCAAAAAAGTTGATGTTGATGGCTTTAGATGCAAGTCATTTCTAGAGATCCCACGCTGATTTGTTATGGAGTTCGAGCCCACAGTAAGTACTTCCAACTTATACGAGCTACTTTTCCAAAGGATCCATATTTTGGAGATAGTCAATCCCAAAGATCAGCAGTTTTTTAATAAAACCCGTTTGTGGGACGATGTTTTTGACGATAGGGAGCGTAATAGAAGTCTGAAATTTTGAGGAGCAGTAGTACTTTCAAATATCTATCTATAATAAAAATTTCATGATCCAATCGGATTCGCATCAAAAATTTTGAAGCCCCAAATTTATGAACAAAAGTGCATTTTTGGACATATTAGGCAATTCATACAATTCTAATGATACAATATTTCTTGATAAAAATTATATGATAAATAGAATTTACTGAGATATACAATTACTGAAAGTTTTAGCTGAATTGACAGACTGTATCTCTAGATATAAGCCCATAAAATTTGCGTTTTGATATAAGGGATCATTTTTATGGCTTTTCGTAAAATGCTCATAAAAAAAATTGTAGGTTGAATATTTTTCAAAACGGTTTGCGTCAAAATTCTTAAAATTTTTTCCTCTATAACATATCCTAAATTGAGCAGAATCGTATGGTCCTGATTGAGCAACTTCGGTCGTGGCTTATGTGGAATGGCTCCTAAACACATTTTTAGTTGAAATGATATTCTAAACTCAATATGTCGTGTTTGCATAATCATTTATCTTATTAGTTTTTTTGGTTTATTCTTCTATAAATGTATTATAAAAATTTATAAATTCCAAGATAAATGTATTTGTTATAGTTTCGTATTGATTTTCAATATCATCTTCTTTCCAGTAACCACATGGTAATTCAATAATAGTCATATCATCGTTTTTGATTTCAACATTTAATTTAAGCATATCTATATTTTCATATCGAATAATTTGAAATTTGATTGGCAATCGACGTTCTCCGATGATAAGAATGTCATAATTATCAATTATTTGATTATTACCTGACCATCGATTATTTTCATTGGATGACCAACAAATAGAATCAAAATAAGTACAACAATGAACAAAAGAATGCTTGACTCGATTGATAAATGATGCTAAACGAATGAATAATGGTTCGCTGGATGGTATTGGTATTGTCGGTAACATTTGTGAACTGTCATCTTGATGTTTCATACTGGTGATTAATTCACAAATTAACAAAATTTGACCTTCAAGTTGATTTATTGGCCATTGTTGTTGAGACTTTCCAAATCCACGATCAAATATTAATGTCAAGTGTCTACGTAGTGAATGAAATTTTCCTGAATTTCGATCTAAGATTAAATAAATAAATAAATTTGATTGATGATAATCAATAAAAATGATATTATTCGTAGTATTTTGTCTTACTAGCTACTTTTTCGAGTGTATGTTCAATAAATTTAATAGATTGATCGGTTTCATGTGGTGCTTTACCATTTAGATCGCGTGAAGTTTTTGGTTCTTTCAATGTAATCATCCAAAATAACAAAGCGCAAATTAAAGTTGTATCAATCAGTGCACTTTGTCTTGCCGAATCAACTTGTTGGATTTCATAATCAATGTCATTATTATTTAATAGTTCTACTTCGAATTGTGGTACTTCATAGAAATCATTTTTCATTTGTTTATTATCACGAGACCAAATATTCGGATTTGTTTTATTAAGATGTTTTTCATTGATATGTGCAAGATCAAAATCGATTAATGTCAAATGAAGTTTAACACCATCGATTGAATTCGAATTATGAATAAAAATATTTTTTGGTGTTAAATTTCGATGAACAATGTTTTTATTATGAATTTCTTTTACTAAATCGATTAGTAGTAATATTATATGAATTATGTCAGAAAATGTACGTTCCTTTTTTGCAAAATATTCAGCAAGTGTGATACCTTGAATTGTTTCCGTTAGAATCCATAATTTTGTTGTTATATTCAAACTATCTTCTAATTCATCATGATTACAATGGATTAATTTTGGTATTCCGCCGAGTTCTATAAGGGTAAATTATAGAGTTTATTGAAAATACTATCAAACATTTTTTTTGTTTAATATTATATAGTCTTTTTGTTTAAATCAACAATATCGAACTGTGAAGGAAAATAAACAAGGACTCTTTCACTATTAAATTCGAGAGATTGAAAATTTTTGCTATATTCTCAATAGGTTATTTATTTTTGAAGAATTATCGAACCAGAATTCATTCATTCTATATCGATTTTTCAGTCGGACTGTTAAGATTGAAAGGTTTCAAGTAAGACATAACTCAGTGAAAGATAAAATCTACAAAGTCTTTGAGAATCATTAATCCATTTCTTCTTTGTTATCAAAGTAAATGCTTTGTTTTTTCTACTATAAGTCGATACTCACATAAACTATCCTTAATTGAAATATGTTTGAATGTTTGCATGAAATTCGTGGAAGTTACACCGAAAATACTATCCGTTATAGAATTTTAGAAATACTTAGAATTTTGCGTTTTGTTCTGAAAGGAGACAAAATAAAGAAAAATATTCAAAATGAAAACTATCTAGTTTTGAGATATGAATATATTTTTAGTTTAAAATAATAACATTATATAAAAATCTCAAAATATTGTCCGGTACGGAATTTCGTATTTTTTTCAAAAATTCTTAAATGAAAATATTAAAACTTAAGATTCCAATGTAGCATTAAGTATTAGCATGTGTAGTACTATTTCGACCTAACACTGATTAAATCACATTCTTTATCACTAATTTTCTGTTGTCACTTATATATAATTTAGCTCTATGTCTAAGAAGTGATAACTGGATACTTCAGAGGATCATCTCATGACAGATTGGATCGAAAAGACTGCATATCTGCTCTATTATTTTTTAAAATTCTATTGAAAATATTATACTAATGAT